>ML244061.1:8664-89609 GCA_005239495.1 Nicotiana undulata | reverse complement strand
CTAACTTCTATTTTACAAGATTTCATCCTAGAATCTAGGGTTTTCATGGTGAAATTGGGAAATTTGGGTACAACCTAAGAATATTAAAATTTGGGGATTTAGACCTCAAATTGAGGTCGGATTCAAAAACCATTTATATATCCGGGCTTGGGGGCGAATGGGTAATCGGGTTTTGGCCCGAACTTCGGGTTTGGACCGAGCAGGCTCGGGTTCAATTTTGACTATTTGGGAAAAACTTTAGAAAGCTCACTTCCATGCATTAGAACTGATTCATTTAGCATTCATTGATATAATTAAGTAACTTGTGGCTAGTTTCGAGTCCTTGGGAGACGAGTTTGGAGTTTCGGGCGTATTCTTGACCCGGAAAATAGGTCCGGCACGAGGTGAGTCTCCTTTCTAACCTTGTAAGATGGAATTGTCCCCATAGGTGATCTAAATGCTATGTGTTAATGTTTGTGGGGGCTACGTACGTACAAAGTGACGAGAGTCCATACATAGCGGCTATTATTGTTATGTCCGGGTAGTTAGGCCCACATCATGCCTTGTGTTCTTTTTTCCTCGAAATGAATTATATGCTTCATGAAATCATGTTATGTGTAGCTTTGTTCCCTGAGATCATGGAATTTGATAATTTAAAGAAATCATTCACTGAAAAGTAATTTGTGAAGAATATTGTGTGTGCATGTGACCGCTTCGCAATTTACATTGCGTGAGCGGAGTGTTATTTCCCCCACTCTCATGGGAGCGGGCCGTACGCCATGGCCGATTGAAAGATACTTTATGGTTCGGGCCGTTCGATCCTCGGCAGTGCACAGATATGATTATTATGATGGCTCAGGCCGGTTGCTCTTATCCCGTATGCGCATGCTAAATTGTTAAAGATTTCATGGATATTGAAATGACAGATATTCGGGGGGAAATGAAGTAGTAATTGGTTATTTACTTCCAGAATTTATTTGAATTGCAATTACCTTTAATGTTTACTGTCTTTATCATCTTCATATGCCTATTGCTATTATCATACCTTGTTAATTTATATTTTTGGACCCTAGTGAGTGTCAAGTCGACCTCTCGTCACTACTTCTTCTAGGTTAGACGGGATACACACTGGGTACATATTTATTATGTACTCATGCTACGCTTCTGTACTTAATTCTACAGGTTCTGAGGTGGGTGCATATGGTTATCATATCGGAGCTCGATTTTGAGTATAAATTGGACCTGACTTCACGGTGAGCTGCTTCTCCTGACGATCCTTAGCAGCACCATGGAGTTTCTTTTGTTATTTCCCATCTATTTCTTCCAGACAAGGGGACAGTTATATTATATCTTTTGTACATTCTGTTAGTATGCCCGTAGGACTTGTGACATCAGTTCCTGGCACACACGTGGTAGATATTATAGCTTACGGGTCTGTATATATTTTGGCTCACGCCGCCTTGTGACTGCTTTTGGTTAAATTGGCTAATTACCCTGTTCAATTAATGTTTTAATATTTTAAAACTTAGCACGTGTGGGAATGTTTAATCAAATATGGGAAAATCCTTAGTAAATTGAGTGTTGGCTTGCCTGACCCCGGTGTTGGGCGCCATCATGACCTGAGTTAGGATTATGGGTCGTGACAGTATCTAGATTACCTAGGTTGATTTTTTTTCATTTAAATTGGTAATTTAGGGGGTTTGCCCGGCTAGATTGTGATGAGAAGTGGTAAAGGTAGAGGTAAAATAATTTTGAGTGTGAGACATGATCAGATTATGATCATTTATCCAATTACCAGCATCATCTTTGAAGAAATTAATTTGTTTCTTCTTATCCTATTGGCGGCTGAGACATGGAAGAATTTTGTATTTGTATCTCCTTAATTTAGCCACAAGACTCTAGACCTTAGTTTCCAGTAATCTTCCTCAAGTTTTAGAATGTCATTGTATTCATTTTTAAGATTTAATTCTAAATTACGAAGGAAAGTACTGGTAGTATAACTATTGGAAGTTTAGATTCCTTGGAGTCTAGCTAGTAATTTCCTCTTCATTCCCATAACATTTCCAAAGGTGTTGTTTTTTCAGGGTTTTAATTTTTCCACAAAGTTAAGGCTGGATTTAAAGTAGTCACTTCCATACCAATTGTTTTTCACTATTGTCTGGAATTCTGGATGTTTGCACCAAAAGGTCTCTAGTCTAAAAGGAATATTATGAAAATACCTATTTTTAGGAATCAATTCTACGAGAATAGGGTTATGGTCAGAATGGGTTCTAGGAAGGTGGATTATTGAGCTCTTAGGGAAGAGTTCAATCCACTCCTCATTTCCAAAAATTTTATCTAATCTTTCCATTATAAAACCCTTTTTAGTATGCATGTTGTTTGTCCAAGTGTATTTACTACCTATAAAGCCTAGATCAAGCAAATTAAACTTATTGATTTTGACCATTTGTACCTAGCTCTATTACCCTTAATAAGTTTACCACCAAATTTTTCACTAGAGGCTAGAATATCATTAAAGTCACCTCCTACTAAGCAAGGCCCTTTATAAGAGTTGATAATATTTTCTAAATTCTCCCACATTATATTTCTATTGTAGACACAAGTACTAGAATATATAGAAGTAAAAAGCTAAGGTTTACATATAGGAAGTACCTCTATGGTTGCATAGATTTCCTGGTTCCTACGTACTGCATTTTGAACATTGATTACTTCATCCTTCCACATCATAATCATGCCTCCTGGCTGACCCTCCGAAGGAACTTCAATCATCTCCGTGAACCCAAAGTCATTTAGCAATTCAGCATGGTTAACCATTCTTGTTTCCAACAGTGTCACCATGCAGGGCCGATGAGTATCAATCATTTTCCCTAAACGTTTTCTTGAAATTTTCATTTTTCCCTCCCCTTATATTCCAAATTACAAAATTTGTAGGATGGTTTATTGTAAGATTAACTTATGGATTTGCCCTCTCCCCATTCTCCCTTACCCACCCCAAAAGTACAGGTTTTCTTCTTATTGAAGGTACTAGGATCATCACTTTGTTGCCCATTGTCGGATCGTGTGGTGGACCGATGTCCATCGAGCACTTGTAAAGGGCTAACAGGAAGTTGCGCACATGCCTCTTCTCGTGCCTCTCCGTGAAGAGAAATTTTTTTATTCCGTCTAGGTTTGAGAGCACTAGGACTTCCCCTAAGTTTAGGTTTAGGGGGACATCGTCCTCCTCCATCTATGCTTCTACTAGACCTGGTACTAGATCTGCATGGTGATGTTGTGGAGATGCTGGAGGGGGTACGGGTGGGTTTAGAATCTTCTGGTTCCCCTGGTTGATGTCCTAAGGAATAAATATGGGATTGATATGGGTGTACTTCTCCGTGGGGAAAAAGGGTAGATCCAAGGTAGCATTCTGTGGGTTTATGGGATTGAACTCGGGCGGCATGCTCCATTGCTCTCTCATTACCTAAGCCATTTGAGGGTTTAATGATGGTTCCATTGGATGAATGGTGTTGTTTAGCAAAACTTGGTTTAGGTAGTTGTTCATGCCTAACCTCATTCCCTCCGGTATGAGTTGTGCTAGATATTGGGTGTTGTGGAGGATTAGTATCTGTAACGACCCGGTCGATCGTTTTGATAGTTAGCGCCCTGATCCCCTAATAACTGCTTTCCCCACATTTATATCTATTTTTGGGACTTGTCGGAATGATTAGTTGTGAATTTCGGAGAGTTTGAAATGTGTTTCGAGGTCTGTAGTAGATTTAGGCTTGAATTGGCGAAAGTTAGAATTTCGGCGATTTTGGCCGATAGGTGAAATTTTGATATCGGGCTCAGAATGGAGTCTCGAGAGTGGCTGTAGGTCCGTTGTGCCATTTATAACATGTGTGTAAAATTTGAGGTCATTCGGATTAGTTTTGACGTGTTTCGGCATCGGTTGTGGATTTTGGAAATTTCATAAGTTCTTAGGCTTGAATCCATGAATAATTGATGATTTTGATGTTATGTGATGTGTTTTGAAGGCTCGACCAAGTTTGGATAGTGTATTGAGATTGGTTGGTAAGTTTGGTTGAGGTCCCGGGGGCCTCGAGGATGTTTCGGATGCTCAATGGGATGATTTGGACTTAGAAAACCAGCTGAAGCATTGTTGGTTCTGGTGTTTCGCACCTGCGGAAGGGGAGCCGCGGGTGCGGACACGCAGTTGCGGTATTGGGCTTCGCAGGTGCGGATTTGACCTGGGTCAGTCAGGCTCGCAGGTGCGGTATGGGTTCCATAGATGCAGAGCCGCAGATGCGGCCCACTGACCGCAGGTGCGGCCCCAACCCACTTAGTAAGTTTTCGCACCTGCGGTCCAAGAGGGTGCAGGTGCGGGATCTCTGGGCAGTTTATACCAAAATCGAGGGTTTATACCATTATTCATATTTTGAAATTGAGAGCTCGGGAGAGTGCGATTCTTGAAGAGATTTTCACCTGGGAAATTTGGGTAAGTGATTCCAACTCGGTTTAGACTAATTTCCATGATAATACACTTAAATCCATCCTTTAGTTTTGAAATTTCGGTGGAAAATTGGGGAAAGGTTGGATAAAGTTCTTAGGCCAAGTTTGTGAGTTTTGATTGAGATTTTGGTATCCGATTCGAGTAATTCTTGTATGGTTAGAGTCGTGAGTGAATGGGTGTCCGGAATTTATAATTTTTACCCGATTCCGAGACGTGGGCCCGGGGGACTTTTGGGCAATTTTACTGATTTTGCGTATTAGCTTCGAACTAATTAGCTAGATTGATTTCTTAAAGTGATATTTAAATTATACAATTGAATTTAATAGATTTGGGCCATTCGGAGTCGAGTACTCGTGGAAAGAACATGGTTTCGAGTTGAGTAGAGCAGTCGAGGTAGGTGGCTTGCCTAACTCTGTGTTGGGGACTTCCCCTTAGGTTGTTTTGATACTATTTGTTGTATGGGCGCCGTGTACATGAGGTGACGAGTACGTACGCGGACCATTGTTGCTAAAATCCCATTTTCCTTTCTATGCCATGAATCATTTCACTCCTATTTTACTGTTTAATGTGCTATTTGTGTAGTTTATATTAAGAAAGAGCATGTCTACCTGTTTTACCTAAATTCTCTAATTGATACTATGTGCACTTATGTTAGTTAGTCTTATCCTTTTCTTGTCGTGAATTTTCCTGAACTGTTTAAATAAACCTTATCCGAAATTCATTCGCATTGCATATTTAAATTGGGAGTACAGATGTATTCTGGGAGCTTTCCCCCTTGTACTGCATATTTAAATTGGGACTACGGACGTATTCCGGGAGCTTTCCCCCTGTATTGCATCTTTACATTTGGAACTACGGGGCGTATCTCGGGAGATTCCACTGTGTGATACGTTGTGTTGAGCCAAGGGCTCTCTGTTGGTGTTTTATTTTTGGATTACTCATATTTACTGTCTACCTTAGAATTTATATCCTTCTGTACTATTTTAAATTGTCTTACTTATAAAATCCAGTAGAGCCTTAACCTGACCTCGTCACTACTCGACTAGGGTTAGGCTTGGCACTTACTGGGTACCAATTGTAGTGTACTCATGCCCTTTCCTGCACATATTTTTCGTGCGCAGATACAGGTACCAGTACTCAGTTCCATGGCTAGGGGTCATTGTAGCTTCTACGAGGAGACCGCAAGGTAATTCTTCCGCGTCCGCAGAGTCCTTCAAGTCACCTTCCACTCAAGATTTAGATATACTTTTTATGTATTTTCCTTTTCGTTATATAGAGCTATTTTGATATAGAGCTTGTGGCTTAGCAGTGACATTCCGAGTTTTCCGAATTGTGTCTGTATTTGCCGAGTGGCGGTATTTCATTTGATAGATTTACTTTGTTTGTCTTTGTTTCATGGTTTTTTATTTAATGTCTTCCGCAAACTTAGGCTTACCTAGTCGTAGAGACTAGGTGTCGTCACGATACCATCAGAGGGTATATTGGGTCATGACAAGTTGGTATCAGAGCGTCTAGGTTAATAGGAGTCACAAGTCACAAGTCGATTTATTAGAGTCTCGCGGATCAGTGCGGAGACGTTTGTATCTATCTTCGGGAGGCTATGTAACTCTTAAGAATAATGACATTCTTTGGAATTCCGTGTCGTTCTAGTTATTCACATCGAAATTCTAAAACTCTATTCTATTCTTCTCACAGATGGTGAGGACCCGTACAGGACGTACTGACGATCAGGCACCTGAGCCCCCAACCAGAGCCGCTAGAGGCAGGGGAAGGAGTAGAGGACGAGCACGGGGTGAAGCCCGAGCACTGGCGAGAGCAGCGACAGAGGAGCCCCCAACAGCTACAGTCGTAGGGGTACAGGAGGTCCCTACTATTACCCTAGCCCTCTAGGAGACTTTGGCTCAGTTCATGAGCGCCTTCAGCACTCTGTCTCAGGCGGGACTGCTCCCGATAGCTCTATCCACATATCAGGCATGGGGAGGGGCACAGACTCCCGCAGCCCGTACTCCTGAGCAGATGGTCCATATTGGGTAGGTCCTAGAGTGATGTTTTATACGTCAATACCACACAAGAGGGGGGTGATTTGTGTGGTGTCCAATTTTCGAGTGCAGTCTCTATAGAAGAACCAGGTTCTTCTAGGTGTTCCAACTTCTACAGTTTGCGGAAAAGTAATTGCAGAAATAAAAGAGCACAACAATTTTACGTGGAAAACACCTGGCTCAAAAGGTGAAAACCCACGACCTACTTCCCAGTAGGATTTTCTCAAACTCTTCACTATGACAATGATCCAAACAGCATTTACAAAATAAACTCTTTTGTAAACCTAAGGACTAACTCTAATCCTTTTGTGGCAAACTAGCCTCTAGCTAATTGCGACAAACTTCAAGTTAACTCTAACTTGAATACTGTGTACCTATTACAATTGCTTCTAGATAAAGTTGAAAGATACAATTTGTAATCACCTACTACAAACAACTAGACTCAAAAGACAACATATGGAACTGGTTCTTCGAGCTGGTTCAAGTAGCTTTTGAGTCGCACAAGGATTCTTCACATGAACTGCTTGCAAAATTGCTTTGGTAATTTTGCTTTCAATTCTTGTTTCACTTCTGTGTATGTGCGCAACTCTTCAGCAGGAATACTTCGACAATTTATAGAATCAGTAGTTGAGATGTTGATGTACAATTCTGATGCAACTCTTCCTTGGTGGAAGAGTTTGAGTCTATCTCAACTTCCTTGATTTTCCTTTTTCTTGATTCTGTCCTACCTGAATACGAAGTCCATCTCCCTATCAATTTGAAAACTTTTTGCTTAGGAGATAACCCCTTAATTCAGAGATGATGTTTATCTCCTGCGCATGGACTCTTCTCGTGCCATCTAGTCTGCTTGTTTGTGTTTGCCCTGATGGACCTGGTTCAACTGTGTTGACAGTTGTCATTCTTCAAAACCATGAAGTGACTTGATTCAACACAGAGTATATTTCTATGCCCCCAGCGGCTCTGGCTCAGCATGATGCTAGGGTAGCTGCTTATGAGGCAGAGCAGCTCAGACTTGAGAGGTACAAGAAGTACCACCCACCTATTTTAAGCGGACTGGCTTCAGATGATACTTTGGGTTTTCTTGAGGAGTGTCATCTAATTCTCCGCACTATGGGTATTATGGAGACGAGTGGGGTTTCTTTCATCGCTTTCCGGCTGAGGGGAGCGGCTTATTAGTGGTGTCGTGCCTATGAGCTGAGTAGTCCGGACGAGGCAGTTTCACTCACTTGGACTCAATTTTCAGAGATGTTTTTGCTTGAGTTTGTTCCCTAGAGCCTCAGGGATGCTTGGCATGCATATTTTGAGCAATTACGCTATGGTACTATGACTGTGTTGGAGTACATAGTCCGTTTCAATGACTTGGCTCGTCATGCACCAGCCTTGGTTTCCACGATCAGGGAAAGGGTTCCACGCTTCATTAAAGGACTCCACCCCGGTATTCAGACCAGTATTTCCAGAGAGTTGGAGACAGATATCACTTACCATCAGGCAGTGAGTATTGCCCGGGGAATTGAAAGCATGTTGGCCCGGGATAGGGAGGAAAGAGAGGCTAAGAGGTCTCGAGAGACTGACCAGTACTCGGGAATTCGTGCACTAGCAACACGTTATGGTAGAGGTTTTGTGAGTCGCCCTGTTCATTCAGCTCTTCAACCAGCCATCGGTATTTCAGCTCCTCCAAAACCTCAGGAGCCTTATTATGCACCACAGGTATCTAGTGTGCCTCCTGCTCGAGATGCTATCACTAGCCAGTCCAGCATGCCAGTTCAGAGTTAGCATCAGCCGACATGTCCCCCGGGGGTGTATTGGGTTTGGTGACCCTTGCCACGTGATCAGAGATTTCCCCAAATCTAGGAGGGGTGCATCATCTCAGACTTATCAGGACCCACGTACTCCACTGGGTCCTCCAGCTATCCTTCCATCCCCATCTGCTACCCCACCATCTCCGGCAGCTTGAGGTGGAGGTCGAGGTCGCCCTAGAGCGGGAGGCTAGGCCAGGTACTATGCTCTTCCCGCCCGTTCAGAGGTCGTATCTTCAGATTTAGTCATCACAGGTATTGTCCATGTTTGTCATAAGGATGTACCGGTATTATTTGACCTAGGCTCCACGTATTCATATGTGTCTTCTTATTTTACTTCACATTTGGGGATAGCTCGTGATTCTTTGACCTCCTTGTTTATGTTTCTACTCCCATGGGAGATTCTTTTATTGTGGACCGCATGTATCGATCGTGTTTGATTGTTATCAGTGGTTTTGAGATGAGGGCTGATTTATTATTACTCAGTATGGTAGATTTCGATGTTATCTTGGGCATGGACTGGTTGAGCCCCACTATGCTATTCTTGATTGTCATGCCAAGACTGTGACGCTGGCTATGCCAAGTTTACCAAGATTGAGTGGAGAGGTACCTTGGAGTATACTCCTCACAGAGTCATTTCTTTCATTAAGGCTCGGCAGATGGTTGAGAAGGGGTGTGATGCGTACTTGGCCTATGTGAGATATGTTAGTGTTGATAGCCCTACAGTTGAGTCAGCTCCTATTGTGAGGGACTTTCCTGACATGTTCCCAGTTGATCTTCCGGCTATGACGCCCGACAAAGATATTGATTTCGGCATTGATTTGTTGACGGGCACTCAGCCTATTTCCATTCCTCCCTATTGCATGGCTCCTCCTCAGTTGAAGGAGTTCAAGGAGTAGTTGTAGGAGTTGCTTGATAAGGGTTTCATCAGACCCAGTGTATCACCTTGGGGTGCTCCGGTATTATTTGTGAAGAAAAAGGATGATTTTATGCGTATATGTATTGATTATTGGCAGTTGAACAAGGTCACAGTGAAGAACAGGTATCTATTGCCTTGCATTGATGATTTATTTGACCAGTCATAGGGTGCCAGAGTATTTTCTAAGATTGACCTGCGTTCTGGCTATCATTAGTTGAAGATTCGGGAGCCGGATATCCCGAAGACTGCATTCAACACCAGATATGGTCACTATGAGTTCCATGTCATGTCATTTGGGCTGACCAATGCCCCAGCAGCCTTTATGCATTTGATGCATAGTGTGTCCTGACCTTATCTTGATTCTTTCATCATTGTGTTCATTGACGACATCTTGGTATATTCTCGGTCCCAGGAGGATCATGAGCAGCACTTGAGGACCGTGCTTCGGACTTTGAGGGAGAAGAAATTGTATGCAAAATTTTCTATGTGTGAATTTTAGCTTGATTCTGTGGCATTCTTAGTCCATGTGGTGTCTTGTGATGGGATCAAGGTAGATCCGAAGAAGGTGGAGGCGGTGCACAGTTGGCCTAGACCGTCATCAGCTACTCAGATCCGCAGTTTCCTCGGTTTGGCAGGGTACAATTGTCGTTTTGTGGAGGGGTTTTCATCCATTGCAGCACTTATGACCAAATTGACCCAAAAGGGTGCTCCATTCAGGTGGACTGAGGAGTGTAAGGAGAGCTTTCAAAAGCTCAGGACATCCCTGACTACAGCTCGAGTGTTGGTATTGCCTACGGGTTCAGGGTCTTATACAGTCTATTATGATGCTTCGAGGATTGTCCTTGGGGAAATGTTGATGCAGGACGGTAGGGTGATTGCCTACGCTTCCAGACAGTTGAAGGTGCTTCAGAAGAACTATCCAGTTCATGATCTCGAGTTTGCAGCGATTGCTCACACCCTGAAGATATGGCGTCATTATTTATACGATGTTCCCTGTGAGATTTTCACAAATCACCAAAGTTTGCAGCACTTGTTCAAGCAGAAGGACCTCAATTTGCGCCATCGGAGATGGTTGGAGTTACTGAAGGACTATGACATCACCATATTATACCACCCGGGGAAGGCCAATGTGGTGGCCTACGCCTTGAGTCGCCGGGCGGAGCGTTTGGGGAGTTTGGCATATCTTCCTGCAGTTGAGAGACCCTTAGCCTTGGATGTTCAGTCCTTAGCCAGTCAATTCGTGAGGTTGAATCTTTCAGAACCTTGTTGGGTATTGGCTTGTGTGGTTGCTCGATCTTCTCTTTATGACCGTATCAGAGAGCGTCAGTATGATGATCCCCACCTTCTGGTTCTTCAAGACAGGGTTCGGCGAGGTGATTCCAGAGATGTGACTATAGGAGATGACGGTGTGATGAGGATGCAGGGTCGGATCTGTGTGCCCAATGTGGATGGGCTTTGGGAGTTGATTCTTGAGGAGGCCCATAGCTCGCGGTATTCAATTCATCTGGGTACCGCGAAGATGTACCAAGATCTGAGACAGCACTATTGGTGGAGAGGGATGAAATAGGATATAGTGGAGTTTTTGGCCAAGTGTTTCAACTGTCAGCAAGTTAAATATGAGCATCAAAGACCAGGAGGGTTACTTCAGCAGATTGAGCTTCCAGAGTGGAAGTAGGAGCGGATCACCATGGACTTTGTGGTTGGACTTCCTTGGACTTTGAGAAAGTTTGATGCTATTTGGGTGATTGTGGATCGGCTGACCAAGTCAGCCCCTTTCATACCAGTGTTGACTCCATACTCCTCCGAGAGGTTGGTGGAGATTTATATCAGGGAGATTGTTCGCCTCCACGGTATTCCAGTATCTATCATTTCGGACTGAGGTACATAGTTCACTTCATGGTTCTGGAAAGTCGCTCAACAGGAGCTAGGCACCATAGTAGAGTTGAGTACAATCTTTCACCCTCAGACGGACGGGCAGTCCGAGTGCACGATTCAGATTCTTGAGGATATGCTTCGTGCCTGTGTGATGGATTTTGGAGGGTCATGGGACCAATACTTGTCACTTGCAGAGTTTGCTTATAATAATAGTTACCAGTCCAGCATTTAGATGGCACCGTATGAGGCTTTGTATGATAGACGGTGCCGGTCTCCAATGAGATGGTTTGAGTCGGGCGACGCCCGATTATTTGGTACAGATTTGGTCCAGGATGCCTTGGACAAGGTGAAGGTGATTCAGGAGAGACTTCGCACAGATCAGTCCATGCAGAAGAGTTATGCGGACTAGAAGGTTCGTGATTTGGCATTTATGGCTGTGATCGGGTTTTTCTTCGGGTATCGCCTATGAAGGGCGTCATGAGATTCGCGAAGAAGGGTAAGATGAGTCCGAGATTTATTGGCCCTTTTGAGGTGTTGCGGTGTGTTGGGGAGGTTGCATATGAGCTTTCCTTGCCTCCCAGCCTATCAGGATTTTATCCAGTGTTCCACGTCTCTATGCTCCGAAAGTATCACGGTGACCCGACTCTTGTTTTGGATTTCAGTTCAGTCCAGTTGGACAAGGATTTATCATATGTTGAGGAGCCAGTAGCCATATTGGATAGTCAGGTCAGAAAGCTCAAGTCAAAGAATATTGCATCCGTAAAGATTCAGTGGAGGGGTCAGTCGGTCGAGGAGGCGACTTGAGAGACCGAGCAAGATATGCGCAGTCAGTACCCTCATATTTTCACAGCTTTAGGTATGTTTCTATACTCATTCGAGGATGAACGATTTTCTTAAGAGGAGGAGAATGTGACGACCCGGCCGGTCATTTTGAGAGTTAGCGCCCCAATCCCCTAATAAATGTTTTCCCCACGTTTATAACTGCTTTTGGGACATGTCGGAACGATTAGTTGTGAATTTCGGAGAGTTTTGGGACACATAGTCCCTATGTATGAGTTTAAGCTTTAGAAATCAAACCGTAGTTGGAACTATGTGAAGATGGATCCGGGATGGAATTTCGTCGACTCTGTTAGCTCCTATGGGTGATTTCGGGGTTAGGAGCGTGTCCGGAATGTGTTTCGAGGTCTGTAGTAGATTTAGGATTGAATTGGCGAAAGTTAGAATTTCGGCGATTTCGATCGATAGGTGAAATTTTGATATCGGGCACGAATGGAGTCCTGAGAGTGGTTGTAGGTCCACTGTGTCATTTATGACTTGTGTGTAAACTTTGAGGTCATTCAGATTAATTTTGACGTGTTTCGGCATCGGTTATGGATTTTGGAAATTTCATAAGTTCTTTGGCTTGCGTCCATGCATAATTGATGATTTTGATGTTATGTGATGTGTTTTGAAGGCTCGGCCAAGTTTGGATAGGGTATTGGGACTGGTTGGTAAGTTTGGTTGAGGTCCCGGGGGCCTCGGGGATGTTTCGGATGCTCAACGAGATGATTTGGACTTAGAAAACCAGCTGAAGCATTGCTTGTTATGGTGTTTCGCACCTGCAGAAGGGGAGCTGCAAGTGCAGACGCGGAGGTGCGGTAATGGGCTTCATAGGTGCGGATTTCACCTAGGTCAATCAGGCTCGCAGGGGCGGTATGGGTTCCGCAGATGCAGAACCGCAGATGCAGCCCAGTACCGCAGGTGCGGTCTCAGCCCACTTAGTAAGTTTTCGCACATGTGATGCATTTTCCATAGGTGCGGTCCAAGAGGGCGCAGGTGCGGGATCTCTGGGCAGTTTATACCAAAATCGAGGGTTTATACCATTATTCATATTTTGAAATTGGGAGCTCGGGAAAGTGCGATTCTTGAAGAGATTTTCCCCTGGGCAATTTGGGTAAGTGATTCCTACTTGTTTTAGACTAATTTCCATGATTATACACTTAAATCCATCCTTTAATTTCAAATTTTAGGTGGAAAATTGGGGAAAAGTTAGATAAAGTTCTTAGGACAAGTTTGTGAGTTTTGATCGAGTTTTTGGTATCCGATTCGAGTAATTCTTGTATGGTTAGACTTGTGAGTGAATGGGTGTCCGGAATTTATAATTTTTACCCGATTCCTAGACGTGGGCCGGGGGAGGTTTGGGCAATTTCCCTGATTTCGCGTATTAGCTTCGAACTAATTAGCTAGATTGATTTCTTAAAGTGATATTTACATTATGCAACTGAATTTAATAGATTTTGGTCATTCGGAGTCGGGTACTCGTGGCAAGAACGTGGTTTCGAGTTGAGTAGAGCAGTCGAGGTAATTGGCTTGCCTAACTCTGTGTTGGGGATTTCCCCTTAGGTTGTTTTGATGTTATATGTTGTATGGGCGCCGTGTACGTGAGGTGACGAGTACGTACACGGGCCATTGTTGCTAAAATCCCATTTTCCTTTCAATGCCTTAAATCATTTCACTCCTATTTTACTATTTAATGTGCTTTTTGTGTAGTTTATATTAGGAAAGAGCATGTCTACGTGTTTTACCTAAATTCCCTATTTGATACTATGTGCACCATGTTAGTTAGTCTTATCCTTTTCTTGCCGTACTATTACTGAACTGTTTAAATAAACCTTATCCGACATTCATTCTCATTGCATATTTAAATTGGGACTACGGACGTATTCCGGGAGCTTTCCCCTTGTACTGCATATTTATATTGGGACTACGGACGTATTCGGGAGCTTTCCCCATGTAATGCATATTTAAATTGGGACTACGGACGTATTCCGAGAGCTTTCCCCCTGTACAGCATATTTAAATTGGGACTACGGACGTATTCCGGGAGCTTTCACCCTGTACTGCATCTTTACATTTGTACGGGGCGTATCCCGGGAGATTCCACTGTGTGATACATTGTGCTGAGCCAAGGGCTCTCTTTTGCTGTTTTATTTTCGGATTATTCATTTTTATTGTCTACCATAGAATTTATATCCTTCTGTACTATTTTAAAATGTTTTATTTATAAAATCCAGTAGAGCCTTAACCTGACCTCGTCACTACTCGACTGGGTTAGGCTTGGCACTTACTGGGTACCAATTGTGGTGTACTCATGCCCTTTCCTGCACATGTTTTTCGTGTGCAGATCCAGGTACCAGTACTCAGTTCCATGGCTAGGGGTCATTGTAGCTGCTACGAGGAGACCACGAGGTAATTCTGCCGCATCCGCAGAGTCCTTCGAGTCACCTTCTACTCCAGATTTAGATATATGTTTTATGTATTTTCCTTTTCATTGTATAGAGCTATTTTGATATAGAGCTTGTGTCTGTATACGCCGAGTGGCGGTATTTCATTTGATAGATTTACTTTATTCTGTCTTTGTTTCATGGTTTTTATTTAATGTCTTCCGCAAACTTAGGCTTACCTAGTCGTAGAGACTAGGTGCCATCACGATACCATCGGAGGGTAAATTGGGTCATGACAAGTTGGTATCAGAGCGTCTAGGTTCATAGGAGTCACAAGTCACAAGACGGTTTATTAGAGTCTCGTGGATCGGTGCAGAGACGTCTGTATCTATCTTCGGGAGGCTATGTAACTCTTAAGAATAATGACATTCTTTGGAATTCCTTGTCGTGCTAGTTATTCACATCGAAATTCTAAAACTCTATTCTATTCTTCTCACAGATGGTGAGGACCTGTACCGGACGTACTGACGATCAGGCACCTGAGCCCCCATCCAGAGCCGCCAGAGGCAAAGGTAGGGGTAGAGCACGAGAGCAGCGATATAGGAGCCCCCAGCAGCTACTATCGTAGGGGCATAGGAGGTCCGTACTATTACCCTTGCCCTCCAGGAGACTTTGGCTCAGTTCATGTGCGCCTTCAGCACTCTGTCTCACGCGGGACTGCTCCCAATAGCTTCAGCCACATCTCAAGCCCGGGGAGGGGCAGAAACTCGCGCAGCCCATACTCCTGCCCCCAGCGGCTCCGACTCAACATGATGCCATGGTAGCTACTTTTGAGGCAGAGCAGCTCAGACTTGAGAGGTACAAGAAGTATCACCCACCTATTTTCAGCGGACTGGCTTCAGATGATGCTCTAGGTATTATTGAGGAGTGTCATCGCATTCTCCACACTATGGGTATTGCGGAGACGAGTGGGGTTTCTTTCACCGCTTTTCAGCTGAGGGAAGCGGCTTATCAGTGGTGGCGTGCCTATGAGATGAGTAGTCCGGGCGAGGAAGCTTCACTCACTTGGACTCAGATTTCAGAGATATTTTTGCTTGTGTTTGTTCCATGAGCCTTAGGGATACTTTACGTGCAGAATTTGAGCAGTTACGCCAGAGTACTATGACTGTGTTGGAGTATGGAGTCCGTTTTAGTGACCTGGCTCGTCATGCACCATCCTTGGTTGCCACGGTCAGTGAGAGGGTTCAACGCTTCATTGAGGGACTCCACCACGGTATTCGGACCAGTATCGCAAGAGAGTTGGAGACAGATATCACTTACAAGTAGGCAGTGAGTATTTCCCGAAGGACTGAGAGCATGTTGGCCTGGGCTAGGGAGGAGAGAGAGGCCAAGAGGTATCGAGAGACTGGCCAGTACTCGGTAGTTCGTGCACCTGCAGCATGTTATGGTAGAGGTTTTGTGAGTCGTTATGTTCATTCAGCTCTTACAGCAGCCAGCGGTATTTCAGCTCCTCCTAGACCTCAGGAGCCTTATTATGCACCACCGATATCTAGTGTGCCTCCTGCTCGAGGTGGTATTACTGGTCAGTCTAGCAGGCCAGTTCAGAGTCAGCATCAGCCTCCACGTCCCCCGAGGGGTGTTTTGGGTGTGGTGACCCTCGCCACGTGATCGGAGATTTCCCCAAAACTAAGAGAGGTGCATCAGCTCAGACTTATCAGGCCCTACGTGCTCCACCAGGTCCTCCATCTATCCTTCCAGCCCCAGCTGCTACCCCACCTTCTGAGGCAGCTCGAGGTGGAGGTCGGGGAGGTCGAGGTCACCGTAGAGGGGGAGGACAGGGCAGGTACTAGGCTCTTCCCGCCCGTTCAGAGGTCGTAGCTTCAGATTCAGCCATCATTGGTATTGTCCCTGTTTGTCATAGGGATGCATCAGTATTATTTGACCCAAGCTCTACTCTAAGGCCCCGGAAATTTTTGCTAAGCAATATAGGATTTCGGGGTGCCAGGTACACTAATTATAATATATTATGTACTTTAAATATGATGTAAGTGAATTGGATATGGTAAACAAGTGTATAAGTCATATAATAAGTAAGGTGGGGTCCAAGGAGAGGCCTAAGTCTAAGACAAATGGGAAAATTTCATAATAGGCTAAAATTCCAAAGGTACTTGCACTAGTCCACACTTTGAACGAGCATATATAAATATATATAAGGTATTATGTGATGAATAACCTGTCAAATGAAAGGTCGTCGAGTATAGTTTCTAACTCTTCAAACCGTTCGTATTTGGACATTCGTACACAAAGTTATGATCAAATTAACAAAGGCTGGATTTGCGACATTTTGGCGATCGCAAAACGACTATGCGGACCGCATTTGTGTCGCATAATGGAGCAGAATCGGGCAAACCATTATGCTGTCGCATGTTGATTATGCTATAGCATAGTTGATTATGATGTCGATCATGCTATAGCATAAGGATTATGCGGCCCACATTTCGATTATGCTATAGCATAATTGCACAGCATAATTGATTTCGGGGGTCATTTTTGGAACTTTTCATATCCGTACCCACTTTGATAAATAAGCTTTGGGGATTCATTTGGGACTATTTTTACACTAAATCTAGAGATAGGTGAGAGAATTTTAGAGAGAGAAAGAGGGAACCTAGCCTCCTAATCATCAATCTTGCATAAATCCTCAATAATCAAGCATGCTAATCTCTAGCTCACTATCTTCCGGGTAAGTCCTACTTCGAATATTTCATATATGAGATTATGAGATCAAAAATGTATTGTAGGGTTAAAAATAGGCCATGTGTGTGGGACTAAGTTGTAGTATGTGATATTAAAGAACTAATTTGGGTAGTTCATGTTAAAATTTGGTTGAGGGAAGAAGGAATTGCCAATTTTAAACCTTGTAGTCTACTTCACATGTTAGGTGTTTGATGAAATTCCTAAGAGAGTTACACCATGGGTAATCTTCCTAATTATTAATCGATTTTCGTTATCTCCTTATAGATTTTTATTGCTAGAGGTGTTGGTGTATTGTATAACTTAAGGAAAATCTCTTTGAGGTATGTATACATAACTTTAATCTTTGTAGAGTCGCCTTGTTAGTGTCCGAGTATTCGGTATGAATTCTTCTCTTGATTGTATTTGAATCGATTGTCCCATTGTGATGAGGTGAAGAACCATGCTCTTTGAATGCCTTAGTTGATTATCATGTCTCTATGCTATTTGAGATTGTGAAATATGATTCCTTGTGCTTACCATATCATGTGCAAAACTCGTTATATGCTTGAACTCATCGGTATGAAAGGAAGTGATACTACATGAAGGAAAATGATAACGAACTCAATTGTTGAATGTATCTAAATGGTAATGGCTGTGTAGCAAATGATGAGAAAGAAATGTGAATTGATTTAATTAAGCTAAATAGTTATGGCGTGCCGTACATGACCCACTGCTTGGTAAAGATTATTGTACCCTTGATTTCACATGGTTGTTTGGTTGTTATGAATTTATACTCTTGATGATAGAAATCCTTGTGATTGAATTGTTGATTGTTGTTGCTAGCTAAATGATGTCCGGTGGGATCGGGTTGCGCGCTGCAATAGGTGAAATAAGGGTGGTATGTTGAGAAGTAATAAGGGTGGAATGTGATTGTACGGTGGGATCGGGTTGCACGCCGCAACAGAAGAAATAAGGGTGGAATGATGAGAAGGAATAAGGGTGGAATATGATTGTACGGTGAGATCGGGTTGCGCGCCGCAACATAAGTTCAATTGAAATAAGAAACTGTGAAAACCTGATTTGTGATTCTCTGTATCTCTGTGCAATATTTGTTTGGTTTCTTTGATTGCCTCCTATCTATGCACTGTTTGATTTTACTTAGAGTAAAGTTTGTTCATACATACTAGTATTATTCAATGGTACTAACGTCCCTTTTGCCGAGGGCGCTACATCTGTTATATGGATGTAGGTGGTTTTATAGCAGGTAGCTCCGTCCGCCGATAGTGGTGCCTTCTCTTCATCCCTTCAGCAGTACTGGTGAGCCTCATTCCTCTCGGGGCCGTGCGTAGTCCATGTCATCTATTTTATATATTTTGGTTCTCTTAAGGAATAGTCGGGGCCTTGTTGCCCAAGTATGTATACTCTTCTCTGTACATTTAGAGGCTTCGTAGACACTGTGTGGGTTGTATATATATTTTGGGTAGTAGTTGTAATTATTCGTAATTGTGGTCCCGTATTGGAAATGTTGTGCTTAGTTTGTATATTTTGGGATTATCAAATGTTGAATCTTTAAAAGAGGAAAATGGACTTATGTTGTAAATTCATACTTTGGTTCCATTTGCTATTTCATTTATAAATTTGTATATTATAAACACGGGGTAATGCGTTGGGTAGGAAAGGCAATCCAGGTCCGCTTGACAAGGATCATCCGGTTAGGCGCCGGTCTCGTCCCTCGATTTTGGGGCGTGACAAACTTGGTATCAGAGCCTAATGTTTTAAAGTGTCCTAGGATATCTCGGAGCCGTGTCTAGTAGAGCCCTTCTTATCGGTATGTTGTCGACCACATCTATAATTAGGGGGCTACATGGACATTTAGGAATTTCACCCTTCTTTGATACTCCAATCGTGCGATAGAGCACAAGTTAGGGAGTTAGTTTTCTCTCCAAGCCTTACTCTCAAAATGAGTAATCATGATACCATAATCCGTGAATTTGAATCCATGAGGAGGGAGTGATCCCACCATTGAGTCCAAGGGGATTGCCCAATGACTTGTTAGGAGCATGTATTGAGATGTGGAGGGATTAGTAGAACCTCTCGCTGAGAGGGGAGTGTCCTTATAACGACCTGGTCTGTCGTTACGAAAACAAACCTGCATTTGTAATTATTGTTATTGACTTGTTATAGCTTGGTTTAACTTTTATTGATGTGTTAGAGTTGATAGGCTTGAAATCGAAGTGATTATAGTGAGAGTTCAGTCAATTAGCCTTTAAAAATAGCCTTAAAATGGGAAAAAGTCAACTAAGAGTTGACTTATTGGTAAACGTCCTCGGAATGCGGATTTTATGGTTCGAATAGCTTCGTTAGGTGATTTGGAACTTAGGAGTGTGTTCGGAATAATTTTGTGATGTCCGGTGTAGAATTAAGCTTGAATTGGCGAAAGTTAGTTTTTGGTGATTTTCGGTCGGCAGTGGAAAATAGGCTATCCGGGTCGGAATGGAATTCCGACAGTCGGAACATGTTTGTAATGTCATTTTGGACTTGTCTGCAAAATTTCAGATCAATCGGAGTTGATTTGGATAGTTTCGGCATCATTGGTGGATTTTAGAAATATCAAAGTTCTTAGGCTTGAATCCGATATAAATTTGGTGTTTTGATGTTAGTTTTGGTGTTTTGAGAGTGCAACTAAGTTTGAATGATAATATGGGAGGTGTTGGTATGTTTGGCTGAGGTCCCGAGGAGCTCGGGATTGATTTCGGATGGTTAACGGGAATTTTGGAAATTGCAAATTGGCAGCAAAAAGTTGCTGGTGTGAAATCACATAGATTTCTGCACCTGCGGATGTTTGATTGCAGGTCCGGGCCCGCAGGAGCGGGCAGGGGGTCGCAGGTGCGGAAGTGAGGGTCTCAGTGGAGGATTGCAGGTGCGGGAGTAGGATCGCACCTGCGAAGTCGCAGGTGCGGAGAAAAAGGGCGCAGGCGCACTTAAGTGGCCGCAGGTGCGGAACCAATGTTCAGAAAAATATAAAATAAACCCTCCGCGACTTCAACTTTATTTTCACCATTGTTGTACGGAAAAGAGCTTTTGGGGACGATTTTGAAGAGGAAAATCCTTGTTCTTCATTGAGGTAAGTGTTCTAGTCATTAAAACTCGATTATGGGTGATTATAGAACCTAAAACCAGTGTAACTTCATGGAAAATCAGTAGAAAAATTGGGTTTTAGGGCTTGAGATTATGAGACCTTTAAGGGTCAATTTGAGGGGTCAAACGAACTCCGATTTTGGTGTTCTTTATATGTACGGACTCATGAGAGGACGAAGAAAACCTTTGTATAAAAATTTCTGAGTTTCAGGATGCGGTCTCGGGGGTCGGGTGTTGACCGAATTCGGAATTTTGAGCTAAATTCGATATTTTTCAATTGGAATTTATTCCTTAAGCACATATTGATGATACAAAATCTGAACTTGGTAGATTTGGAGCCTTAGGAGGTTGATTCAAGAGGCAAGCGCATTGTGGAATAGTTTTAGGGCTAGTTTTGTGGTAAGTAATGTCTTTAAATCCTGTCCTGAGGGTACGAAACCCCGGACTATGCACCCTTTCATGGGTTTTGAAATGCTAATGTTGAAACTTTGGAGATATATTCCTTACTTAGGCGACTATTGAGTTGAGAAACGGCTTTTAAAGCTTATTTCCAATAGTACTATATATACTTGATATGATTTGGGATGTAAGCCATGTTTGGGGGCTAGTGCCGATCTGTTTACCCCTTGGGGGATGTTTTACTATTTTCCTCACTTATATGGTATGATTTTTCACTCAATCGTTTCTGTGAAATTGTTTTGACACTCAGAGTATTTTGATACTACTTCTTGAAAATGAAACACTGTTTTTGGGTCGAGAACCCGATATATTATGGCTTGAAGGGCAAATTGAGAGTGTCTGACTGAGTGAGGCTTTTGGCCTATATTGTGAGGATGATATGATATGAGTGAGGCTGCGGGCCTATACTGTGTGTGATTTAGGCCATGTTGTGGCTTATTATAGCGCTTGGGCTGTAGGAGCCCCTCCGGAGTCTGTAACACACCCTCAGTAAGCGACGGTACCGATTGAGTTATGCATGGGGGCTTATGATGAGTGATTGGGAGGATGCCTGATGGGCAGAGTGATTGTGAGGATGCTTGATAGGCAGAGTGATTGTGAGGATGCCTGATGGGCAGAGTGATTGTGAGGTTGCCTGATGGGCAGAGTGATTGTGAGGTTGCCTGATGGGCAGTTTTATGAAGATTTATACTGAGTTTTTAAAATGTGATTTACTTCGTTTTCAAATTGGTTTTACTGAGAATTTTACCGAGATATACTGATATTACACTTGTTTCAAAGGATTTCCAAAAATTGGTTTTTGAACCTATGTATTTGTTGAATACTACCTGGTGACTTGGTGTTTTACTGGCTTTTGTGAAATGGTGTATCTGTTCTGTGTGTTTATATTACTTAGACTGTGATTTATTTTCATTACTACTGAGTTGGCGTACTCATAAAGACTCCCTGTGCCTCTGTGCACAGATCCAAGTACTAGCTCGCAGCAATAGCTGACGCAGGTTCGATAACAGCATTTCACAGGATTTCGAGGTAGCTGTCCAGCGTCCACAGCTTCTCCATTTCCCTTCCTTATTATGTTTCTAGCATTTGATTCCGAGACATATTATAGTTTTAGCAGAGTTAGATTTAATTATTCTTAGATGCTCATGACTATTGACTTCGGTTCTTGGGAGGTTTGTTTAGGCTAATATGGGAATTCTAGTACTTAATTATATTATTTAAATGCTATGGTTGCATGCTTATTATTGAATTATGAACTCTTATAATTCAACGAAATCATAGTAAGGTGATGGTTGGATAGCCTAGTTCCACGATAGGCGCCATCACGGCCTGTTAGGATTTGGGGTCGTGACAGTCCTTGTCCCTATTGATGTCACTGCACCACCAAATCCTATAGTATACATGGTACCAACGTACGTTATGGAAGTGGATTCGAGGGGCATCGATTTAGCTATTGCCCTATCAACCTAAGGTCACCAAGTAAGTCACTCCTTAGCACAACCAAAGTGCTCTTGTTGTATATGTACATCCATATTGAAGAACTTTCATAGGCATGGTCGTGGTAAATGTTGAGTCACAAACCATTGCATGCACCTACTCTTTGAACGAGATCCAATATTTCTTGAATTCACTATACCGCAAATTTTCTTATATGCAATCTCTTATGACATCGAGCTCTATAATCATGTCCTTGAATTGAGTTGTAGCTATAGAATTACCATTTCCGACACACCTTTCTAAACTCTAACAAGGGACTATACCCGAAGAATTTCTTCCCGAATGAATGGAGGGACAATTCTAATATTTTCACACAAAATAAAAGGATATTTTCTCTCGACCATTTATTCTTCTCTATTCGAAACCCTAGGCCATTTTTCTTCAAGTTTTTGCATCATCTGAATGTTGACATAGTGTCATAGTGAAGATCTTGCCTTGTGTCATCATTATGTCTAGTATGGTAGTGCCCTCGCTCCATCTTTCTTGAGGCTTTCATTTTGGCCTAGTGGTCGGAATCGGCAAGATTTTTATTTGATTGGCGAGAATCTCCCTCTTCTCTGACAGGTTATTTTCTGAATTTGGTCTGCTCAATTACTTTTGAACATTATTAAATCTCCATCGAAGCTAGGGTCCGTTGAGCCTCCATGTAACTGGATCATGTTGCTTGTTCTTGTTGCTCATCTTATTCTTGAAGGTTGTCCTTCTTCTGATTGTAAGGAAGACTAGCATTTTCGCTCCTCCTTTGGTTTGCATAATACTTGTTTGAGTGTCGCTATATGTTAATTTCTCTATATTGCTACGAATTCAACTAATTTTGATGTTTGTAGTGGCTCCACTAGCCGTGAAGCTATTGAATTTACTCCTAAAACCTCAAGTTCTTTTTTTTTTAAGCTACTCTAACATACCCGGCCTTCCCTTAGTTGTTGACCCATTTCTCAGTTCCAATCTCAAGGGCTGAAGTAACAACATAATTGTGTCCTTGGTATCTAGAAATACAATTTCATTTATCAATGGTGATCCACCCAAATTCTGTACCAATTCCGCTGAATCCAGAAAATGGGATAGATGTAACAATACCTTTATTTTCTAGTTAACTAGTTTTCGGTCCTCTGATATTACTAGGGTTTTCAGTATTCTGACATAGCTAAACAAGGATATGGGATTATAGGTGGGGGGGGGAAGTCAATCCATCCTCTTACATTAACTACGAGCCTGCTTCATTCACTATCGGTTATATTATCCCTTCTCAATCCTATCCCCTTAGAAGCACTATCCTTAAAGGTTGAACTCTGAACCAGAAAGAGTAGCACTAATTTTAAAACACTTCTAGATATCTAGTTAATGGATTATCTACGCAGGCGCTAGTCCAATGATCCGCTTATCAGTCTGACTCTCACCTTTTGGTTTTTGGTTAACCAAGGAGCAATACCCCTAGTAACACATTCATATGTCAAGCCTTTCTCTCGGCCAAGTCTTATAGCGTCTCCCAATTTGGTTGGTAATAACTAGTTATGTAGAAGTGTGTTGCAGTGCTTCGTTATGAAGTAGAGTTGCTAAACATAATTGGATTTTAAAATTCTGGAGATATACATCATGTGACTATATGCGGAGATCTTCTTTCAAAAATTTAGCTTCGCGTAATCCCTTATATTACCACCCTTCCTAGTAGTCACAATGTAAAGGTCACTTTTATAAGCTCTCTCGCTTTCTTTTCATTTGTCGTGCCTCATGTGTTGTTTACCCATAATCTTCAATGCGATATTATCTCAATTTATGGACTAGTTATCCAACTATATGATCTGATTTAATTAACCTCACTTTTATGTACTCTACAAGCGCCCTGGGAGTGGGAAAATTTCCCCTTTACTACAGACTTCTAATGTCTTCAACTCTGTTTAAGCTTGTTGATTCCAAATGGTGCTCTTATTTGTGCTGCCTTACTATCTATTTTCATCTGGTAACTCTCCTTGTGAATCTAATTTTATGCCTTATGGCATCAAAAAAGGAAGTCTCATGGCATCAAGGATCGGGGTATGTTCCTTCTGACTAGGATAAAAAGATATTGCTCGCACTCCTTGTGAGATTTTCTCCTAAACAATCATCTACCTACTCTACTTGTCTATGTGACTAGATAACCTAAGTTACTCTTCTCCGATAAGTGCATCAAGACTTCTCACCCTTTCATACTTATTCATACGGTCGCTTCGAGGCCTTATTCTACACTAGCTCGTAATGATTTTAAGTACTTTCTCGCCCTTCTTGACGATTTTCTAGGGCTACGAGGGCATGCCTCATAGGTTCCAAAGGTAATGATTTTTCCTTAAAGTTCAAGCTTAAATATCCATGATTTCAAACCAAAGTGTGTCCCCTTTTCAAAAGTCTTAAATGGGTCAGATTGATGAGGTTATGTGGCTTTCTGCTCACTCGGCTTCTAGGAGTAGTGACAATGTCATTGCCATGTATGGGGAATTTTGCTACCTCTGGCATTCCACCGCCTTAGGAAGGGTTAGATTGTTCGAATTATGATAATCTCATAATTAGATGACTTTTTTTCCATCCTCATGCGCTTGTGGCATAGAGTCCTTGATTGTTAGGAGTGAAATCAAATTCCACATATTTCATTTGCGGCCTCAATCACACCCATGTTGCAAGAGTCTTACCATTTGAGCTCAACTACTTACCTTACACTCAGGGATAGAACTGGTGTATCCTACTTGATCACTTCTTTAAAATCTCAAGTTCACATACATGGTATCCACCTTATCTAAGAATACTAGTTACTATTATGCTTCATTTATCTGATAATTGATGTAGTCACCTGGATTAAACCATGTTGGCATCGTTAATAGAAATCCTCGTGTCTCTTAGAATATAACCTCATGAAATACTCTGCTCAGCACGTTAATGGATTCCTGAATAATTCCAGCCCAATCTTGAACTTTGTTGCCCCTTACTGTGTTAGGTCTATTTGGTATTGAAGGTTCAAATGTGTCAAAGTCACCTTGTGATCTCATATATTCAGTAGGTAATTTTATGGTCAACTTATTATGGCACATCTTAGAGTAATTGTGAAGGTCACCACGGGTTTAGTTTGGGTGTTCGCATAGAGATTTATAATTCATGAGGGTGAACCGGTTATTCTCAAAATTTTCCCCTGTAGATGTTATGTGAATTGATAATGAAGAATACATAAGAGCATTTCCCATTAGGTTGCACTAGGAGTATGATGTTTCTCATGTATTTGTGTTTTCATATGTCTATGTCTAAAAAGGTAGTTGGAAGATCCTTTGTGTATAATTTTGGTGTAGACTATTGAAGGTGAAGTTAATGGGTATATAGCTTATGCGAGGTATCTAGCTGTCATCCTTGTTAGGTAAGTTTAGGGGTTGGGATTGCTTTCGTGAATGTGTAATGGCAGATTTAAGTTGAGGAGGCCACCTTGAAGGCCGAAAGTTTCATGGAAGGAAAATGTTTTCGCTTGGTTGTATATCAATTAGTTTTGACTTGAAGGGTACCTTATAGGTGTTATGATCTAAAAATGTGCAGTCCGTGTTCAGGTGTCATTATGATAATGTAGTTCTTGTGATACTGAGATTAGTGTTATGGGTATATACATTGTGGTGCTTTGTCGAGTTATTGATGAGTTTCTAAGGTGGTTTTGGTGGTTCTCTAACAGGTGGATAGGCCTAGTTACAAAGGAGATGCTGCCAAAATTTCTGAAAATTTTGGGAGTTAGTCAAATTTAGGGACTTGAGGTAGGATACAAAAGAGATTTGTTATGTTAGGTATTTGGGTCAGGCTCTAACTCTCATTCGAGTACGAATGATCCTAAGCAGGGGAGAATGTAAGGTCCTGGAAAAATTTTCTAAGCAATATAGGATTTCGAGGTGCCAGGTAGACTAATTATAATATTTTATGTGCTTTAAACATGATGTAAGTGAATTGGATATGGTAAACAAGTGTATAAGTCATATAATAAGTAAGGTGGGGTCCAAGGAGAGGCCTAAGTCTAAGCCAAATGGGAAAATTTCATAATAGGCTAAAATTCCAAAGGTACTTGCACTAGTCCACACTTTGAACGATCATATCTAAATATATATAATGTATTATGTGATTAATAACCTATCAAATGAAAGGTCTTTGAGTCTCGTTTCGAATGCTTCAAACCGTTCTTTATTTGGACATTCGTACACAAAGTTATGATCAAATTACCAAAGGCTGGATTTGCGACATTTTTGCGATTGCAAAACGACTATGCGGACCGCATAATGGAGCAGAATCGGGCAAACCATTATGCTGTAGCATGTTGATTATGCTATAGAATATTTGATTATGCTGTTCATTATGATATAGCATAATGATTATGCATCAAGAATGCTGCCCACATTTCGATTATGCTATAGCATAATTGCACAACATAATTGACTTCGGGGGTCATTTTTGGAACTTTTCATATCCGAACCCACTTTGATAAATAAGCTTTGGGGCTTCATTTGGGACTATTTTTACACTAAATATAGAGAGAGGTGAGAGAATTTTAGAGAGATAAAGAGAGAACATAGCCTCCTAATCATCAATCTTGCAAAAATCCTCAAGAATCAAGCATGCTAATCTCTAGCTCACTATCTTCCGGGTAAGTCCTACTTCTAATATTTCATATATGAGATTATGAGATCAAAAATGTATTGTGGGGTTAAAAATAGGCCATGCATGTGGGACTAAGTTGTAGTATGTGATATTAAAGAACTAATTTGGGTAGTTCATGTTAAAATTTGGTTGAGGGAAGAAGGAATTGCCATTTTTAAACCTTGTAGTCTACTTCACATGTTAGGTGTTTGATGAAATTCCTAAGAGAGTTACACCATGGGTAATCTTCCTAATTATTAATCGATTTCCGTTATCTCCTTATAGATTTTTATTGCTAGAGGTGTTGGTGTATTGTATAACTTAAGGAAAAGCTCTTTGAGGTATGTATGGCTAACTGTAATCTTTTAGAGGCGCCTTGTTAGTGCCCGAGCATTCGGTATGAATTCTTATCTTGATTGTATTTGAATCGATTGTCCCATTGTGATGAGGTGAATAACCATGCTCTTTGAATTCCTTAGTTGATTACCATGTCTCCATGCTATTTGAGATTGTGAAATATGATTCCTTGTGCTTACCCTATCATGTGCAAAACTCGTTGTATGCTTGAACTCCTCGGTATGAAAGGAAGTTCTACTACATGAAGGAAAATGGTAACGAACTCAATTATTGAATGTATCTAAATGGTAATGGTTGTGTAGCAAATGATGAGAATGAAATGTGAATTGATTTAATTAAGCTAAATAGTTATGGCGTACCGTACATGACTCACTACTTGGTAAAGATTATTGTATCCTTGATTTCACATGGTTGTTTGGTTGTTATGAATTTATACTCTTGATGATAGAAATCCTTGTGATTGAATTGTTGATTGTTGTTGCTATCTAAATGATGTCCCGTGGGATCGAAATGCGCGCCGCGACAGGTGAGATAAGGGTGGTATGTTGAGAAGTAATAAGGGTGGAATGTGATTGTACGGTGGGATTGGGTTGCACGCCGCAACAGAAGAAATAAGGGTGGAATGATGAGAAGGAATAAGGTTGGAATATGATTGTACGGTGGGATCGGGTTGCGCGCCGCAACAGGAGAACAATTGAAATAAGAAACTGTGAAAACCTGATTTGTGATTCTCTGTATCTCTGTGCAATATTTGTTTGGTTTCTTTGACTGCCTCCTATCTGTGCACTGTTTGATTTTACTTAGAGTAAAATTTTGGTCATACATACTAGTACTATTCCATGGTACTAACGTCTCTTTTGCCGGGGGCGCTACATCTTTTATATGATATAGGTGGTTCTATAGCAGGTAGCTCCGTCCGCCGATAGTGGTGCCTTCTCTTCATCCCTTCAGTAGTACTGGTGAGCCCCATTCCTCTCGGGGTCGTGCGTAGTCCATGTCATATCTTTTGTATATTTTGGTTCTCTTAAGGTATAGTCGGGGCCTTGTTTTTGGCAAGTATGTATACTCTTCTCCGTACCTTTAGAGGCTCCGTAGACACTGTGTGGGTTGTATATATATTTTGGGTAGTAGTTGTAATTATTCGTAATCATGGTCCCGTATTGGAAATGTTGTGCTTAGTTTGTATATTTTGGGATTATCAAATTTTGAAGCTTTAATAGAGGAAAATGGACTTATGTTGTAAATTCATACTTTGGTTCCATTTGCTATTTCATTTATAAATTTGTATATTATAAACACGGGGTAATGCGTTGGGTAGGAAAGGCAATCCAGGTCCGCTTGACTGGGATCATCCGGTTAGGTGCCAGTCTCGTCCCTCGGTTTTGGGGCGTGACATCTACGTATTCATATATGTCTTCTTATTTAGCTTCACATATGGGGATAGCTCGGGATTATTTAAGCTCCCCTATTTATGTTTCTACTCCCGTGGGATATTCTCTTGTTTTGGACTGCGTGTATCAATCGTGTTTGATTGTTATCAGTGGTTTTGAGACCAGGGTTGATTTATTATTACTCGGTATGGTAAATTTTGATGTTAGCTTAGGTATGGACTGGTTGTCGCCCCACTATGCTATTCTTGATTTTCACGCCAAGAATGTGACGCTGGTTATGCCAGGTTTACCGAGATTAGAGTGGAGAGGTACCTTAGAGTATACTCCCCGCAGAGTTATTTCTTTCCTTAAGGCTCGGCGGATGGTTGAGAAGGGGTGTGATGCGTACTTGGCCTATGTGAGAGATGTTAGTGTTGATACCCCTACAGTTGAGTCAGTTCCAGTTGTGAGGGACTTTCCTGAAATGTTCCCAGATGATCTTTCGGGTATGCCGCCCGACAGAGATATTGATTTCGGCATTGATTTGTTGTCGGGCACTCAGCCCATTTCCATTCCTCCCTATCGCATGGCTCCTCCTGATTTGAACGATTTGAAGGAGTAGTTACAGGAGTTGCTTGATAAGGGTTTCATCAGATCCAGTGTATCACCTTGGGGTGCTCCGATATTATTTGTCAATAAAAAGGATGGTTATATGCGTGTGTGTATTGATTATCGGTAGTTTAACAAGGTCACAGTGAAGAACAGGTATCCATTGCCTTGCATTGATGATTTATTTGACCAGTGACAGGGTGCCAGAGTATTTTCCAAGATTGACCTGCGTTCTGGCTATCATT
Source organism: Nicotiana undulata (assembly GCA_005239495.1). Classification (NCBI taxonomy): domain Eukaryota; kingdom Viridiplantae; phylum Streptophyta; class Magnoliopsida; order Solanales; family Solanaceae; genus Nicotiana; species Nicotiana undulata. The sequence continues at coordinate 60,275 of ML244061.1, read as the reverse complement.
AGTTGAAGATTCGGGAGCCGGATATCCCGAAGACTGCATTCAGGACCAGATATGGTCACTATGAGTTCCTTGTCATGTCATTTGGGATGACCAATGCCCCGGCAGCCTTTATGCATTTGATGCATAGTGTATTCCGACCTTATCTTGATTCTTTCGTCATTGTGTTCATTGACGACATCTTGGTATATTCTCGTTCCCAGGAGGATCATGAGCAGCACTTGAGGACCGTGCTTCGGATTTTGAGGGAGAAGAAATTGTATGCAAAATTTTCTAAGTGTGAATTTATGCTTGATTATGTGGCATTATTAGGCCATGTGGTGTCTTGTAATGGGATCAAGGTAGATCTGAAGAAGGTGGAGGCGGTGCAGAGTTGGCCTAGACCGTCATCAGCTACTGAGATCCGCAGTTTCCTCAGTTTGGTAAGGTACTATCGCTATTTTGTGGAGGGGTTTTCATCCATTGCAGCACATATGACTAGATTGACCCAAAAGGGTGCTCCGTTCAGGTGGACTGAGGAGTATGAGGAGAGCTTTCAGAAGCTCAAGACAGCCCTTACTACAGCTCCAGTGTTGGTATTGCCTACGAGTTCAGGGTCTTATACAGTCTATTGTGATGCTTCGAGGATTGGCCTTGGGGTGGTGTTGATGCAGGATGGTAAGGTGATTGCCTATGCGTCTAGAAAGTTGAAGGTACATCAGAAGAACTATCCAGTTCATGATCTTGAGTTAGCAGCGATTGTTCACGCCCTGAAGATATGGCATCATTATTTATATGGTGTTCCCTGTGAGATTTTCACGGATCACATGTGACCTAGAAGGCAGTCAAGGGACAAGCATTGGAAGACCATCTTGCTGAGAACCCCGTGGATGGAGAATAAGAACCCCTAAAAACGTATTCTCCCGATGAAGAAGTGTCATTCATAGGAGAAGATATTGCAAAATCCTATGACGGTTGGAGAATGTTTTTCGATGGAGCGGCAAATTTCAAAGGAGTCGGCATTGGAGTTGTCCTGGTATCGAAAACCGGTTAACATTATACGGTATCTGCTAAACTCGGATTCCCCTGCACCAACAATATGGCAGAATATGAAGCCTGCATCTTAGGGCTCAACATGGTCATTGATATGATTGTTCAGGAGCTGTTAGTAATTGGTGACTCAGATTTGCTAATAATACACCAAGTACAAGGAGAATGGGCTACTAAGAATTCCAAGATATTGTCGTATCTGCACCACGTGCAGGAAATGAGAAAGAGGTTCACAAAGACAGAATTTTGGCACGTCCTTGGAATTCAAAACGAGTTCGCCGATGCACTGGCCACTCTATCATCTATGATAAAACACCCAGATAAGAACTTCATTGACCTTATTTCGGTAAAGATCCATAGCCAGCCGGCCTACTATTCCCATGTTGAAGAGGAAGCAGACGGAAAACCATGGTTCCATGACATCAAGGAGTATTTATCAAAGGGAGAGTACCCCGAGCTTGCAAATCATACTCAGAAACGCACGCTTCGGAGATTATCCAACAATCTCTTTCACAGTGGAGGAATCCTGTACAGGAAAACTCCCGATTTGGGATTATTGAGATGTGTTGATGCAAAGGAAGCTTCCAAATTACTTGAATAAATCCACGTTGGGACCTGTGGCCCACATATGAATGGTTTTGTCTTGGCCAAGAAGATACTCAGAGCCGGTTATTTATGGATGACCATGGAAACAGACTGCAACCAGTATGTTTGTAGATGCTACCGATGCAAGATACATGCGGATATGATAAAGGTACCCCCAAATGAGCTCAATGCAACAAGCTCACCATGGTCGTTTGCCGCCTGGGGTATGGACGTCATTGGACCAATCGAGCCTATCGCCTCAAACGTACACAGTTTCATCTTGGTAGAAATCGATTATTTCACTAAATGGGTCGAAGCAGCATCTTACAAATAAATGACTAAGAAAGTCGTGGCAGATTTTGTCCGCGACCGCATTGTTTTTCGATTCGGAGTTCCAAAGTCAATCATCACCGACAACGGATCCAATCTCAACAGTGACCTGATGAAATCCATGTGCGAAACTTTCAAAATAAAGCACAAGAATTCCACAACCTATAGATCTTAGATGAATGGAGATGTAAAAGCCACCAACAAGAACATCAAGAAGATATTGAGGAAGATGATAGAAAATCACAAACAGTGGCACGAGAAGTTATCATTTGCTTTGATGGGCTACCGCACCACAGTTCGTACATTAACTGGGCAACTCCTTACTTGCTGGTTTATGGTACGAAAGCTCTTATTCCTGCCAAAGTGGAGATTCATTCCCTAAGAATCATACAAGAAGCTGAGCTCGACGATGCAGAATGGATCAAGAGTCGTTATGAGCAACTAGCCCTCATAGACGGAAAAAGGATGAATGCAGTATGTCATGGACAACTTTATCAGAACAGAATGTCCAGAGCCTTCAACAAAAGAGTCAAACCAAGACAGTTCACACCGGGGTAGCTGGTGTTAAAGAAGATCTTTCCACATCAAGATGAAGCCAAAGGGAAATTCTCTCCCAACTAGCAATGTCCGTATATGGTTCACCGAGTATTGACAGGAGGAGCACTTATACTTGCAGAAATGGACGGAGAAGCCTGGCCAAAGCCAATCAATTCAGATGCAGTCAAACGATATTATGTGTAACTTTATATGCTTCTCTCAATGATGTAAATTGAACTACGCCTAACTTGATTCCCGTTTAAAAGGGGATACGTAGGCAGCCCTATGGGTTCGATCACAATTCATTAAAAATTTCATTTTCCCCCCGTAATTGGAAACTGTGGCAGAATTTTGAGGAGGACCCTCAAAATTCCAAAGCAAGTTCAGCCGACCGCAGCATGCGCAATAGTCAGAGTCTTCAACCCATCTAACTGGAGCAGAATTTTGAGGAGGACCCTCAAAATTCCGTAGCCAGAGAGGTTGCAATGTCTTGAACCGTGTCTCAGTCGTCGGTTCATCTAAATTTCTTTAAATATATACTTTATACTATGTCTTTTGAAAGTGTGCAGGCTTGCTTTCATAGAATAGCCTTGTTCAGCAAACGCTACCCCGATACTATGAACATGATCATCAAGCCGAGCAAGGCAAGCAGAGCCAGTGGGGATACGAACCAAACTCCCCATCTCCAGAACTCACAATTTTTCTTTGGATGCAGGAACAAAGAATAAACGCGCAGAGAAGTCACAAATCTCCACACAGTTGCAAAAGCCAAAATTTACTGTCCGCCCAAAGAACGAGCACGTTCATAGCCATAGTCCTCGGAATCATCACACATGCCGACATTTGCTGTCAGCACAAACAAGCAATGCTCCGCAGTCACAACGCTCACAACAGTCATAATATCATAGCCTGCAGCCAGCTAAGAAATTCTACTGTCATTTATTATTTAATATTCTATATAAGGCTAATCTTCTGCCTTCCATTTGCATAAGGCTAATCTTCTGCCTTCCCCTGCGTAAGGCTACTCTCTGCCTTCCTATCTGCATGAGGTTAAGCTCTACCTACATTTGCATAAGGCTAATTTTCCGCCTTCCCTTACATAAGGCTAATCTCTGCCTTCCATCTGCACAAGGCTACTCTCTGCCTTCCATTTGCATAAGGCTAAGCTCTGCCTTCATTTTCATGAGACTAAGCTCTGTCTCCATCTGCATGAGGTTAAGATCTACCTCCATTTGCATAAGGCAAATGTTCTTCCTTCCCTTGCATAAGGATAATTTCTGCCTTCCATCTGCACAAGGCTACTCTCTGCCTTCCTATCCCCATGAGGTTAAGCTCTACCTCCATCTGCATAAGGCTAATTTTCTGCCTTCCCTTGCATAAGGCTAATCTCTGCCTTCCGTATACATAAGGCTAATCTCTGCCTTCCGCCTGCATAAGGCTAATCTCTGCCTTCCATCTGCATAAGGCTACTCTCTGTCTTCATATCTGCATAAGGCTAAGATCTGCCTCCAATTTACATTTTTCACCGAGACTAAGCGCTGTCTCTCAACATTATTTACTTCGTTTCTCTTTCGGGCTAAGCTCTTTCCCTCAACTAACAAGACTAAGCTTTGTCTTGTCAGCATCACATTATTGCATCTCATGGGCTGAAATATCGCCAACCTGTCCAAAGGCGTCATAGTACGGAGGCACCATCTTCATGGCCCGAAAACATCATGTCATGGCCCGAGGATCTCTCTTAATTCTGCATATCATTATTCAAAGGCGTCATAGTTCGGAGGCACCATCTTTATGGCCCGAGAACATCATTTCATGGCCTGCGAATCTCTCATCAAACAATTCATGGCCCAGGACATCATGGTTTAAGGACGTCATCCCTAACCGTCTGAATACGACTTTCATAGTCCAACGAGAAATTGCATCATGTTTAAATTTGTTACGATTGTATTGTTTCATTTGCAGGTAACCCGGTGAGCAACGGCTCCCGCAGCGGGAGCGATCTCGCTCCAGTTCTCCTAGCCATATCAAACCTAACCTCTTCCATAAACCATTCATTCATCCAGCCCTAGATGTAGCGTCCGTTGTTGAAATGACTTCACCGGTATGCTTCGCCGATGGATCCGGAACTACATATGGCCTGATTCCTATAAAACCAGGGATATGTAGCCAGCTACCAGGGTGCGGCCTAAAAATCTCGAACCGTTTCGCTAGGTCAACATTGGTCATCATATCTTTACCCGACAAACTCTTTTCGTCATTTCCGGGTAAAGAGGGGCAGATGTTGATACCCAATTGTTTCCCCAAAAAAATACATTTTAAATTGCATAGACGTCTTCAAAGTCATTCCATAATAGCAATTGGTATTTTTTCATAATTTTCCTATATTTTTATTAATTTATTCATCATTTTATTTCCAATAAATAATCACAAAATTGCATTACAAATAATTTCAAAAGCATTTCTTGATTTTATTTATTATTTTTGGTCTTATTAAGACCAAATTATTTTATAATTAGCCAAATTGGCCCCTTTTGGCTATAATTGCAATAACTTTGCAATTATAGCCCAATCATATGATTGTATACTATTTCTTGAACGAAAATTAGTCATTTGTATTTTAAAATACTTAGTAATCATTTTAAATTATTTTCTACGCATGAAATCCATTTTTTATAATTAACAGCTATTTTTGTAAATTGTTTAATTAATTTACATTGAGTATTTAAAAAATGGCCACTTTTATTTCAATTCTAGCCTAATTATGACCTAACCCCAACCCAATTAAACAGACCAGACCCATTCATTAATTACCTCGCCCGTCTCTTGTTTAATCTGGATCGTTGATCAATTTTGATCAACAGTCCAGATCTCCTATTACCTAATTTAACCCTAGAGACTACCCCCATTCCCCTCTCATTTCTCTCTTTCACTCCGTCGTTACGTGTCTCTCATCTCTCAAACTATCTCTACTAAGCTCTATCACCGGCTATCAACTCACCGATAACTATGGTGGCTCCACCACCACCTCGAGCTTCCACAGCTCCCTCAAACGCCGGAGCTATTGCTACCCTAGATATCTAAAAGGAACTAGAGGCGGTTCAACTCACCCTGTGGCATTTCATGACTGTCTCAGGCCATTCTTGGCCGTCCGAGTAAGATCCTTCCACCTCCGGCTAGAATCTATGATTTCTAAGCCGATTCTCTCTCTCTTTGGGTTCTCTCTCTGAAACCCTGATTTTTACTCTTTGTTTCTTAGATCTATAACAAGATCTAAGTATATTCGAGTTATCTAAACTGTTTTTATAAAGTTTTCTCTGATTTCTTCTAAAATGACTCTTCGTCTTCAAACTAGGGTTCTTAACCCCTTTCAACAAATGGTTTTGTCCTTCTGATTTTAGTATTATTCTATGCTTTTCACTATGTTTAAACGTTTATTTGAGTCTTTCTCTTTTTATCTGAGTTATTATGTTAAAACCCTAAACTTCTCCTAGGTTCCTGAGTTTGTCTTTGATAATATGTTTGTTTAATCTGCGTATGTGCTTGTTTCTCATGAGTGTTATGAGTTTCTGTGATTTCGTCCTATTTTTCTTGTTAGGGTTTCTGATTCTTTACTTCTTCCGCCTATATCATATTTATTATGTTAATTCATACTATACTCTATGTGAATCCCTAATTTTGTGTGATTTTTACCCTATTCGGCTTATTAGGGTTTCTGACTCTTGCCTATTATGTGTTTATTCCCCTTATTTTCATGAACTTATGTTAATTCCCTAATCAGTGCTATGTTCTAATTCGAATCCCTGATTTATGTGATTCTTTCACCATACTTTGCCTATTCTTGCCTATATTATGTTTGTTCCGTTCATTTGTGGTACTTTCCTTTAGTTAATATTTCCCTCTGATGGAATCCCCGATTCCCTGTGATTGGTATCCTCTGTTCCTTACTGATTTAAACCTCTAAAATATTCTCTTGCCTTATTTCATGGTCGATTATGCTGTCAAACAGATTCTTAAGCATTTTCCTTAATTAGAATCTATTGAACCTAGCCTCTATTACATGTTTTATACTTATGACATGCTGAAAACTATTTCCTTATGTGTGATATCCAGCCTTATATGATTTCCTTTCTCATTTAGTATCTGCCATTACTGTTTTAATTTAACTCCTTAATTAAAGGGAGTACTTATGCTGATTTGATTCTAATTAGTACATAGTTCCATAATTACTGCTGAACTATGATCTTTACCTTATTTGCTACATGTTTTCAAACTATAAATACACTGTTCTTTCATTAACACAACACAAGAACACTTTGGTTCAAAAGCTCTCTCTCACACTCAAACTTTATACTCTCTTTCTGTGCTACTTACTATTGTTCTTAGCCAGCCGGCTGTAAGCCAAGGTTGATTGCTATATTCTTTGGTTCTTCACTCTATGTTTACTATCTTCTATATTGGTATGTCCTGATTTCGATTTAAGTCCCAAAAACAACATGTTTCTTTTACTACTTCAATTCATCCTATTTCTAGTCTGCTTTCACTTGTGGTTTTGTTGTTCAACATGCAACTAATATGTCTACTTTACTGCTTTATCGGCATGCTTCTGAATATGTCCTCTCCCTTAGAATCAACATGCTTATGAAATGTTACTCCCCCTTTCTGTAGTATGTCTCAATATAACTTTGTTCCCTTGTATGCTTAACTAGTTTTAGTATGAACCTGTATTTGGCAAGACAACTTGTACCTTAAATTACCTGGTTCTGTGTTAGATCTGAAGTTCATGTTATACCCTAGTCCCTTGAACCCCCCTTTTGAATGTTTCTGATCCTGTACTTATGTGTACCTCTGCCTACTATGTGTTTACCATTATGTGCTCTACTTGTCCCCAATCCCCATTACCCCTGTATGAAGGTTTTGTAGTGCTGAACCTGTCTTGGTTCTGTGTTCTTTGGTGTTACTGAACCTATTTTGGTTCTGTGTTTTGTCTGTTGTTTGTTGGTTCCCTACTCCTTTCAAATTGTCTTATTGAATAACTTCCTCTGTTGATTTTTTACAAAACTATTTCAAACAAGTCTTTTTTCAAACTGTTTTCCTACTTAAAACCTTTTTCAAAGCTATGTCAAGCACTCTCACTATGCTCTTAGGCCTCTAAGTTATGCCCCTCTAATGTGTGACTGCTTAGGGATCCCTATGAGATCCCTATGAACTCTAATGCATTAGAGATGGCTCTTCCACACTGCACTTACTCAATTATGGTTATGAAATCTGGGTGTGAGCACTGCCCGGGATCCTTTGAGGTCCTTAGGGAACTCTGACACCCCCGGATATTGAGAAAGGCTATGAAACAATCTGAGCAGTTGAGGTTCTGAGATCTGGGCCTATTTGCAGGCTCCCTATAGTGTAACAACTTGTTTTCTTTATCTACTTATGTAATTCATTCAATATTTGGTTTGTAATAACTATTGTAAACGAATATTGGGGGATGGATAGTGAAAATGGGAGGGTAGCTATATAGGTTATCTACGTCAAGGGTAGAAACCATGAGTTTTAGGTTTAAATTTTGTATGCGCACTAGAATCCATGTTTAGGATCAATACATGCAAAGCATACCATGCATTAGATACCATGCTTTTAGGTTTCATGTGTACTATTTCAGCATCTCGTTTTGACATTCTTATTATCTCTTAGAAATCCCGTTTCTAGGATAAATGACAACATTAACATAAACTATTACTTTCCACATCTTTGAAATCATTTTTAAACAATGTTGCAACCTTGTGTGCATTTAGAAATCCTTCCTTAAGAACTCTGCATATCTTGAAATCATGTTGTGCATTTAGAAGTCCTTCTTTAGGAATTTGCATCATTCCACACTTTATATGGGCATATTAGAACACCATGTTTAGGATCTCGCTCATACTCGTTCAGATACATCCAGTTAAACTACTGATGCATGAAAGGAATATAAAACAGTCTCACCCCGTTTTAAACAAATTGGTAATAATCATGTATCTTGCAACACCTAGAACAACATGCTTTAGGTGAAACAACTTATAACAGTTTTTCTCAATAATTCTGGTAACAATTGTGCATTATCCCACGCCTAGGCAAGCCTTAGGTAACCAATTTCTTATAAAACTAGAAATTGCCTCTTTGTGTTTACTGCTTAATGCTTAACAGGCTTAAAATCAGTAGGTAACTGATTAGGGTCCCTGCTTCTAAATTTATAAAATAAAACGTCATATCATTCTATGCTTTGACATTCACCTAGACATCATGTCTTAGGGTCCTGTTAATAATATTGTTTCCCCTTTGTTTGTGTTTGAGTCGTGTTGTTTACATGCATTAACTGTGGAGGTAAACATGAGCCTCTTATTTGCTCTTTCCTGCTTTTATTTGATAAAAGTACTATGTGTTCTTGCCTGTCGCCTTAGTATTTTCTCCTTTAAACCGTAGGGGTCTGTTTAGAACCGCCTATAGGTACAATCCTCCGGGACCATTAAGAAGGGACGGGTAACAGCACGCAATAGAGGTCGTTAAATAAAACTCGTTTAAATAACCGCTAAGGGGTGAGAAAGAGTAGACATGGATATGATAACCGGTGCGCTAATGCAACGTGTAGCCCCTCTTCTTAGGAGTGTTTATCGGGTATCGTATCGATGTGATCCTATAGGATAAACAACTTAGGACCCCCATTCCCCTATTCCTTACATATATATGCATAGGTTATAAATCCTTAGACTTCAAATCTTTTAAACTTTAGCACATATGTGTGCTTAGACTGCAAATCCTTTCAAAACCCTTTACTTGTTTAAACTCTAATTTCTTGTTTGCTACTTGCCTAAATTCACAAAGTTGTTTGATCGGGAACCATAGTTGTGGACTTTGAGGGGTGCCTAACTGTAAGGCCCCAAAAAATTTTGCTGAGTAATTTAGGATTTCGAGGTGCCGGGTAGGCTAATTATAATATTTTTGTGCTATAAATATGATTTTATCGAACTGGAGTTGGTAAATAAGTGTATAAGTCATAAAATAAGTATTGTGGGGTCCAAGGAGAAGCTTAATGTAGGGCCCCGGGAAAAACTTCGCTAAGTAATTTAAGGTTTTTTGGTGTCAAGGTAGGTAATACATTGTACTTCCGGAGTTTTGGGATTGAACGATGCGCTGAGGAGTTGAAATTTTTTCTTCGCAGCTAGACCAGGCTTTAGGTAGATAAAGCATGGATAAAGCCAGGCCAGCCCTAGCTTTAGGTAGATAAAGCATGGATAAAGCCAGGCCAGCCCAGCTTTAGGTAAATAAAGCCTGGATAAAGACATGCCAGACCAAGCTTTAGGTAGATAAAGCCTAGATAAAGCCAGGCCAGCCCAGGCTTTAGGTAGATAAAGCCTGGATAAAGCCAGGTCCGAAATGTTGGACTATCCATTTTTCTATCTTTATAACCCGACCACGGACCCTTATAAGACCCATTCCCCCTCATTTTTAATGACCGTCTGATAATTTAGAGAGAGGCAAAAGTGAGTTCTTGAGAGAGAAAGTCCTCACCTTCACCAATTTGATCCTCCATCTCTACTCAAGCTTGGAACTAATCAAGTAGGACACAAATCTCTTCACCATAAGAGGTAAGCTTCCACCCCATTACCCTTAATTCTCAGATTCTAGTTAAAATGAAGCACATATAGGTTTGTTTTTGGAGATAGGATTAAGAGTCTTATATGCATGTATCAAATTTGCTATAATCTAGTAAAAGAGAGTAGATTAGAGTAATTCTTCACTAAAAAGGGATCATGAAATCTAAGGGAACACCTAGTGTTTGATAAAAAGCCCAAATGAATCCAGACATGATCATTATTCCTAATTCTAAGTTTAATTGTGTCACATTGTGAACTAGATTGAAGGTGCTAGAAGGTCCGGTGAATTGTGCTAGAAATTTAAGGAAAATCCCAAATCGATGTATGTATGGATAACTCTAATACTCATAGGATAAACCCGTCTTGTTCATTTTCCGGGTATGACTCTCTTGTTGATCTTCTATGGAATTTATGTGTTCTATGTGCTTAATTGAGGAATTCTTGCTTCTATGTTGATATATGCTACCACCATGATGTTTTGCTAATGGAATGTATAAATGTTGAACATCATGTTCTTCCTTATTGTGTGAGTGATCCTATTATATGATGGGTGTGTAAAATGTAAAAATGGCGGATTGATATAGTAATGATGTGAAATGCAAAATATGAGGCTGAATTGTTATGAAACACGAAACAATGGATTGGGACATTATGGAATATGAATTAAAGTATGAATTGTTGTGAAATATGAATCAAAGTATTCTAATCATGTGAAAGATGAATCAAAGAACAATATGTGTTGGGGAATCAAAAAGGTTAAAATCACATAAGTGATCTAAAATATCCATAAATGGACCAGGAAAATATCCTAGGGGTGAGAAGGCCTATCTGATCTGGCTGGGATCGGACTCCATGCCGTACACATGGATGAATTGATGTTGATATTGATATTGATATTGTGATATGATGATGATTATTGACCGCACTGCTTTCAATTGAGACGGCCTAGCCGATCGGGCAAAGATCGGACTTCGTGTGCAGCCAATTCGGGCATAGATCGGACTATGTGTGAACAAGCCACGGTGGTTATATGTGATGTGATGATAATCAGACCTCACCTAGGATGGCTTAGCCGATCAGGCAAAGATCGGACTCCGTGTGAAAATGACACGGTGGATCACTAATAATAATAACAAGATGAAACTTAAAAGAACATTAACCAAAAGATGGAAAAACGGGATATGGGATGTAGCAATTCTTTTTGTGATTTCTCCATGCTTCAGTGTATTGTTGTATGATGCCTCTATTCGTGTTTGACTATTAATGTTTATCCTATCTGGAGTAGGTTTGTTCCTACATACTAGTACTATTCCATGGTACTAACGTCCCTTTTGCCGGGGGCGCTACATCTTTTATATGGATGTAGGTGGTTCTATAGCAGGTAGATCCGACCGCCGATAGTGGTGCCTTCCTTTCATCTCCCCAGCAGTTCTGGTGAGCCCCACTTCCTCTCGGGGTCGTGTGTAGTCTATGTTATCTTCTTTTGTATATTTTGTTTCTTTTAAGGTATAGTCGGGGCCTTTTTTTCGGCAAGTCTATATACTCTTCTAGTACTCTTAGAGGCTCCGTAGACACTATGTGGGTTGTATATATATTTTGGGTTGTTGTTAGGTTACTCGTAATCGTGATCCCATATCGGGAATGTTGTATTTAGCATGTATGTTTTGGAAAGTTCTAATGTTGAAACGGTAAAAGAGGAAAACGGACTTTAGGTTGTTAATACACGCTTTTGATTATCTCTTGCTATTTCATATAAATAATGTATGCTATAAACATGGGGAAACGTGTTTGGTAGAAAAGGCAAATCAAGTTCGCCCGACCAGGTTCATTCGGTTAGGCGCCGGTCTCGTCCCTCGGTTTCGGGGCGTGACAAACTTGGTATCAGAGCCTATGGTTTTAAAGTGTCCTCGGATATCTCGGAGCCGTGTCTAGTAGAGCCCTTCTTATCAGTGTGTTGTCGACCACATCTATAATTAGGGGGCTACTTGGACATTTAGGAATTTCACCCTTCTTTGATACTCCAATCGTGCGATAGAGCTCAATATAGGGAGTTAGTTTTCTCTCCGAGCCTTACTCTCAGAATGAGTAATCTTGATACCATAATCCGCGAGTTTGAATCCATGAGGAGGGATTGATCCCACCATTGAGTCCGAAGGAGATTGCCCAAAGGCTTGTTAAAAGAATGTATTGAATCGTGGAGGGACTGGTAGAACCTATCGCTAAGAGGGGAGTACCCTTGTCCCTATTAATGTCACTGCACCACCAAATCTTATAGTATATCGGTATGGTACCAACGTACGTTAGGGATGTGGAGTCGAGTGGCATCGATTAAGTTATTGCCCTGTCAACCCGAAGTCACCAAGTAAGTCACTCCTTAGCATAACCAACGTACTCTTGTTGTATATGTACATCCATATTGAAGAATTTTCATAGGCGTGGTCTTAATAAATGTTGGGTCACAAAGCATTGTCTGCATCTACTCTTTGAACGAGATCCATTATTCTGTGAATCCACTCTACCACAAATTCTCTTATAAGAAATCTCTTATGACATTGTGCTCTATAATAATGTCCTTGAATTGAGTAGTAGCTATATAATTACCATTTCCAACACGCCTTTCTAAACTCTAACATGGACAATTCTAATATTTTCGCACAAAATAAAAGGGTATTTTCTCTCGACCATTTATTCTTCTCTATTCGAAACCCTAGGCCATTTTTCTTCAAGTGTTTGCATCATCCGAATGTCGACATAGTATCATAGTGAAGATCTTGCTTTGTTTCATCATCATCTCTAGTATGGTAGTTCCCTCTCTCTATCTTTGTTGAGGCTTCCATTTTGGCCTAGTGGTCGAAATCGGCAAGATTTCTATTTGTTTGGCGAGAATCTCTGTAACGACCTGGTCTGTCGTCACGTAGAACCTGCATTATAATTACTGTTATTGACTTGTTATAGGTTGGTTATATTGTTATTGATGTGTTAGAGTTGGTAGGATTGAAATCAGAATGGTTGTAGTGAGAGTTTACTCATTCAGTCTTTAAATAGCCTTAAAGTTGGAAAAGTCAACTAAGAGTTGACTTATTGGTAAACGACCTCGGAATGCAGATTTTATGGCTCGGATAGCTTCGTTAGGTGATTTGGGACTTAGGATCGTGTTCATAATATTTTTGTGATGTCCGGTGTAGAATTAGGCTTAAATTTGCGAAAGTTAGTTTTTTGGTGATTTTCGATCGGCAGTGGAAACTAGGCTACCGGGGTCGGAATGGAATTCTGTCGAAATGGAATTCCGACAGTTGGAACAGGTTCATAATGTCATTTTGGAAATGTCTGCAAAATTTCAGGTCAATCGGAGTTGTTTTGAATAGTTTCGGCATCGTTGGTGGATTTTAGAGATTTCAAAGTTCTTAGGCTTGAATCCGATGTGATTTTGGTGTTTTGAGGTTATATTTAGTTTTTTGAGAGTGCAACTAAGTTTGAATGATCATATCTAATGGGTTGGTACGTCTGGTTGGGGTCCTGAGGGGCTCGGGATTGAATCGAATGGTTAACGGAAAGTTCGAAGTTGGAAATTGCAGCAAAAAGTTATTGGTGAGAAATCACAGTGATTTCCGCACCTGCGAAAGATTGACCATAGGTGCGGGCACGGAGAAGCGGACAGGGGTCCGCAGGTGTGGATTTTGGTTGGCTTAGGGAAGTCGCAGATGCGGAGTGAGGATCGCACCTGCAAAGTCGCAGGTGCGGAGAAGGGGGCGCAAGTGCGGAAGTTAGCCCGTTTAATGAAAGTCGCAGGTGTGGACCTGGGACTGCAGGTGCAGGTCCGCAGGTGCGGAACCACTGTTCAGAAAGTATAAGAACCTGCCTTCGCGAATTTTAACCCTTTTTCCACCATTGTTGTACGGGTTCCGAGGTTTTTGAGGGATTTTGAAGAGGGAAACGCTGGTGCATCATTGAGGTAAGCTTTTTGGACTTAATAACTCAATTATAGGTGATTTAAGACCTTAATATCAGTGTAAATTCATGAAAATCAGTAGAAAAAGGGGGAGTTAGGGCTTGAGATTATGAGACATTTAGGGGTCGACTTGAGGGGTCAAACGAACTCCGATTTTAGCATTCTTTATATGTACGGACTCGTGAGATGATGAAGAACATTTTGTTATAAAAATTTCTGAGTTTCGAGATGCGGGCCCAGGGGTCGGGTTTTGAGCTAAAACTGATATTTTTCAATTGGAATTCATTCCTTAAGCATAATTTGATGATAAAAATCTAAACTTGGTAGATTTGGAGCGCTCGTAGATTGATACGAGAGGCAAGCGTATTGCGGAATAGCTTTCGGGCTAGTTTGAGGTAAGTAATGTCTTTAAATCCTGTCTTGAGGGTATGAAACCCCAGACTCTGAACCCTTTCACGGGTTTTGGAATGCAAAGGTTGGAACTTTGGAAATATATTCCCTATTTAGGCAACTATTGAGTTGCGAAATCAATTTTAAAGCCTATGCTTAATATTATTGTTATGTATTTGATATGTTTTGGGTTGTAAGCCATGTTTGGGGCCTAGTGCCAATTTGTTTACCCCTTGAGGGTTGATTTTACTATTTTCCTCACTGATATGTTATGATTTTCACTCAGTCATTTCTTGATAATTGTTTTGACACTCAGAGTATTTTGATACTATTTATTGAAAATGAAACACTGTTTTGGGTCGAGAACCTGGTATATTTATGGCCTGAAAGGCATGTTGAGAGTGTCTGACTGAGTGAGGCTGCTGGCCATTATTGTGAGGATGTTGTGATATGAGAGAGGCTGCGGGCCAATATGGTGTGTGATTTATGTCGTGTTGTGGCTTGTTATAGCGCTTGGGTTGTAGGAGCCCCTCCGTAGTCTGTACACACCCCCAGTGAGCGCAGGTACCTAATGAGTGATGTTGCTCGCGGGGCTGATACTGAGTGATTGTGAGGTTGCCTGATGGGCTAATATTGAGTGATTGTGAGGTTGTCTGATGGGCTAATATTGATTGACTGTGAGGTTGCCTGATGGGCTAATATTGAGTGACTGTCAGGTTGCCTGATGGGCTGATACTGAGGAAAAATGTTACGAGAAATGATTATGGCCCGAGGGGAAGATTTATGATAAATTTTACTGCATTTTTGAACTATGATTCACTTCATTTTCAAACTGATTTTTACTGAGAGTTTTACTGAGATATACTGAAATTATACTTGTTTCAAAGGATTTCTGGAAATTGGTTTTCGAACTTATGTATTTGATGAATACTTTATGGTGACTTGGTGCTTTTACTATTTTTGTGAATTAGTGTATCTGTGCTGTGTGTTTCGTATTTCTCAGAGTGTGATTTATTTTCATTACTACTGAGTTGGCGTACTCATCATTACTCCCTGCACCTCTGTGTGCAGATCCGGGTATTGATTCGGAGCAGTAGTCGTCCGAGTTTGTTATCAGCAGCTTAAGGGATTTCGAGGTAGCTGTCCAGCGTCCACAGCTTCTCCATTTCCCTTCCTTTATTAGTATTAGTATTTATTTCATAGACATTGATTAATACATTAGCAGAGTTAGTTGTATTTCATAGATGCTCGTGACCATGTTGACTCCAGTCTTGGGAGGTTTTGTTTAGAGTTATTTAGACTATTAATTTATTTTTATGCTATGCTTGCTGTTTTTTATTGAATTGTGAATTACTATAACGGAACAAATGCGTAGTAATGTGATGGTTGGCTAGCCTAGTTCCACGATAGGTGCCATCACGGCCTGTTAGGATTTGGGGTCGTGACAAGTTGGTATCAGAGCTCTAGGTTACATAGGACTCAACGGTCATGAGTAGGTTCAGTAGAGTCTTGCGGATCGGTACGGAAACGTCTATACTTATCTTCGAGAGGTTGCAGAAATCGTAGGAAAAATCTCAATATCTTGAACTCTTTCATGCCAATCTATTGATTCTTGAAATCTAAACTTATGTTGTTTCATTCTCTCACAGATAGTGAGGACACGCAATAGCGATCAGGGTGACCAGACACCAGCCAGACCCACAAGGGGTCGAGGCCGTGGTAAAGGCAGGGGACCAGCTCGCGCAGCAGCTGGGACAGTACCCCAGGAACCCCTTATCGTTCAGGATAAGGTTCCCGCCGATGGTGCTCCAGCGGGACAGGCTTAGGCACCGGCAGTGCCTACTGTTATTCTGGGTCTTTAGGAGACCCTGGCTCAGATATTGACGGTGTGTTCCAATTTAGCTCAGGTAGTTTCTATGTCTACTACTACCACTGCAGCTCAGGCCGGGGGAGGCAATCAGACTCCAACTGCCCGGACACCTGAGCAGGTTGTACGGGGTATTCAGACACCGGAAGAAGCCCCAGCTCAGCCGGTTGCCCCAGTTCAGGACTATGTGGTTCCAGCTATGCCCGAGGATGAGCAGCGTAGGCTGGAGAGGTTCAACAGACTTAAGCCTCCGACTTTTAGCGGCACAGAGGGTGAGGATGCCCAAGCTTTTCTGGATAAATGCCAGAGGATACTACGTACTGCGGGTATTTTGGAGACCAGTGGAGTCTTGTTTGCTACATTTTAGTTTGCGGGTGATGCTTTCACTTGGTGGGAGGCATTCGAGAGGCGTAGGCCGGTTGGTTCAACACCACTCACATGGCAGCAGTTCTCCACGATCGTTTTGGAGAAGTATGTTCCTCAGTCCCACAGAGAGGAGCAGCGCAGACAGTTTGAGCAGCTGCGCCAGGGAGAGTTGTCAGTTACTCAGTACGAGATAAAGTTTTTTGAGTTGACTAGACATGCTTCTAAGTTTGTCCCTACTGATAGGGAGAGGATTAGGAGGTTTGTAGATGGTCTTACTTATCAGCTTCGGATCTTGATGACCAGGGAGAGAGTGTCTAGAGATACATTTGAGTAGGTTGTTGACATAGCTCGAGACATTGAGTCGGTTCGTAGGCAGGAGCGTGAGGAGAGGAGAGGCCTCGGGGATCAGGTAGTCTCAGTGGTTCCCTTTCTAGAGGGCAGTTTCAGCACAGCAGAGGTCGTCCATTTAGACCTCCACATCCAGTTCGCCCAGCTTACAGTGGTGTATCTTCGGGGCAGGGTCCTCGTAATCCTCATCAGGGACGTTCATCTTTTAGTGACCTTCCAGCTTAGAGCTCTGCCCGAGCATCATCTTATCAAGGTTCTTCTATGCATGGTTTGTTTGGTGGTTATCAGGGTGGTAGGGGTTCTCGTCAGTTTTCATCTCCAGCTCCAGGTAGTTGTTATGAGTGTGGAGAGTTCGGACATGAGTGGAGGCAGTGTCCCCGTCGTCCAAGTAGTTCAGCTCAGCAGAGGGTTCAGCCCTCGGCGTCAGCCCCAGTCACATCACCACCTACCCAGGTAGCCAAGGGTGGTGGTCAGGAAGCTAGAGGCCGCCTTAGAGGGGGAGGTCGAGCAGGTGGAGGTCAGCCACGTATTTATGCACTTCCGGCTAGGCCTGATGCTATGGCCTCAGATGCGGTGATTACAGGTACTATTTCAGTTTGACACATTGATGCTTTGGCTTTATTTGACCCTGGTTCCACGTACTCGTATGTCTCATCTTATTTTTCTCATTTTCTGAATATGCCCCGTGAGTCTTTAGTTATGTCTGTTCATGTTTCGACTTCGGTGGGCGATACTATTATTGTGGACCGCGTGTTCTGGTCGTGTTTTATATCTATTGGGGGTCTGGAGACCCGAGTGGACTTGATGTTACTCAGTATGGTTGATTTTGATGTGATTCTGTGCATGGATTGGCTATCCCCATGTCATGTGATTCTTGATTGTCACGCTAAATCCGTGACCTTAGCTATGCCCGAATTTCTCAGAGTCGAGTGGAGAGGGTCTATAGAGCGTGTACCTAGCAGATTGATTTCTTATTTAAAGGCTCAACATATGGTTGAGAAAGGGTGTGAATCTTATCTTGCTTTTGTGAGGGATGTTAGTAGTGAGACTCCATATGTTGATTCTGTTCGTAGTCCGAGATTTTCCGGACGTATTTCCTGCAGACCTGCCAGGCATGCCACCTGACAAGGATATTGACTTTGGTATTTACCTGGTGCCATACACTCAGCCTATCTCTATTCCACCTTACCGCATGGCATCAACGGAGTTGAAAGAACTAAAAGAGCAGCTTCAGGAACTCTTAGATAAGGGGTTCATTCGGCCGAGTGTGTCACCTTGGGGTGCACCGGTGTTGTTTGTGAAAAAGAAAGATGGCTTCATGCGTATGTGTATTGATTATAGACAGCTGAATAAGGTTACGGTGAAGAACCGGTATTCTTTTCCTCGTATTGATGACTTATTTGATCAGCTTTAGGGAGCTAAGGTGTTCTCCCAGATCAACTTAAGGTCTGGGTATCATCAGCTGAAGATTCGGGATTCTGACATTCTGAAGACTGCTTTCAGGACCAGATATGGTCATTATGAATTCTTGGTTATGTCATTTGGGCTGACCAATGCCCCAGCAGCGTTCATGCAATTGATGAACAGTGTGTTTCAGCCTTACCTTGATTCGTTCGTCATTGTGTTCATTGATGACATCTTGGTGTATTCTTGTAGCCAAGAGGAGCATGCGCAGCATTTGAGAGTTGTGTTACAGAGATTGAGGGAGGAGAAGCTTTATGTGAAATTCTCCAAGTGTGAGTTTTGTCTTGTTTCAGTAGCTTTCTTGGGGCACGTGGTGTCTAGTGAGGGTATTTAGGTTGATCCGAAGAAGATTGAGGCAGTGCAGAGTTGGCCCGGACCATCCTCAACTACTGAGATTAGGAGTTTCCTTGGTTTGGCGGGATATTATTAACGCTTTGTGGAGGGATTTTCTTCTATTGCTTCACCTTTGACTAGATTGACCCAGAAGGGTGCTCCATTCAGATGGTCCGATGAGTGTGAGGAGAGATTTCAGAAGCTCAAGTCAACATTGACCATAGCTCCGGTACTAGTTTTGCCTGCCGGTGTGGGTTCTTATACAGTCTATTGTGATGCTTCTAGAGTTGGCTTGGGAGCGGAATTGATGCAGAATGGTAGGGTGATTGCCTACGCGTCTAGACAGTTGAAGTTGTACGAGAAGAATTACCCAGTGCACGATCTTGAGTTAGCTTCCATTGTTCATGCCTTAAGGATTTGGCGGTATTACTTATATGGGGTACAATGTGAGATTTTCACTAATCATCGTAGCTTGCAGTATCTGCTGAGGCAGAAGGATTTGAATTTGCGGCAGAGGAGATGCTTAGAGCTTCTCAAGGATTATGATCTTACTATTTTGTATCACCCGGGAAAAGCCAATGTAGTGGCTGATGCCTTAAGTCGCAGAGCCGAGAGTTTGGGGAGTCTAGCATACCTTTCAGCAGTAGAGAGACCTTTAGAACTTGATGTTCAGGCTTTAGCGGGTCAATTGATGAGATTGGATTTGTCAGACCCTCCGCGGGTATTAGCTAGCATGGCTTCCCGGTCTTCTCTTTATGATCAAATTAAAGCTCGCTAGTATGATGACTGACACTTGTTAGTTCTTCAGGATAGAGTCCGTCGAGGTGATGCCAGAGATGTGACTATTGGTGATGATGGTGTTATGAGGATGCAGGGTCGTATTTGCTTGCCCAATGTGGATGGTATTCGAGATTTGATATTAGCAGAGGCTTACAGCTCGCGGTATTCTATTCATCCGGGTGTCGCGAAGATGTATCAGGATCTGAGATAGCAGTATTGGTGGAGGCAGATAAAGAGAGATATTGTTGAGTATGTAGCACGGTGTCTCAACTGCCATCAGGTCAAGTATGAGCACCAGAGACCAGGTGGATTACTTCAGAGGTTAGATATTCCGGAGTGGAAGTGGGAGAGAATCATTATGGACTTTGTAGTTAGACTCCCACGTACTTCGAAGGGTTTTGATGCTATTTGGGTCATTGTGGATAGGNGAGTTGAGCACTGCATTTCACCCTCAGACCGACGGGCAGTCGGAACGGACTATTCATATATTGGAGGATATAATACGGGCTTGTGTGATTGATTTTGGTGGTTCATGGGATCAGTTTCTGCCACTAGCGGAGTTTGCATATAATAATAGCTACCAGTCCAGTATTCAGATGGCCCCGTATGAGGCTTTATATGGTAGGAGGTGTAGATCTCCGGTTGGTTGGTTCGAGCCTGGTGAGGCTAAGTTATTGGGCACAGATTTGATTCAGGATGCGTTGGAGAAGGTGAAGTTGATTCAGGAGCGACTTCGCACGGCGCAATCTAGGCAGAAGAGTTATGCGGACCGGAAGGTCCGGGATGTGTCTTTTATGGAAGGTGATAAGGTACTATTGAAGGTATCACCCATGAAGGGTGTTATGAGGTTCGGAAAGATAGGAAAGCTGAGTCATTGGTTTATTGGTCCTTTTGAGGTACTTCAGAAGGTTGGAGAGGTGGCTTACAAACTTGCCTTGCCACCCAGCTTATCGAGTGTTCATCCGGTATTTCATGTGTCGATGCTCAGGAAATATGTTGGTGACCCGTCTCACGTATTAGACTTCAGCACAGTTCAGCTCGAAGGTGATAAGTCATACGAGGTCGAGCCAGTAGAAATTTTGGCTCGCGAGGTCAGAAAGTTGAGGTCCAAGGATATAGCTTTAGTGAAAGTAAAGTGGAGAGGTCAGCCAGTGGAGGAGGCTACTTGGGAGACCGAGCGGGAGATGCAGAGCAAGTATCCTCACTTGTTTGAGACTCCAGGTATGTTTCTAGACTCGTTCGAGGACGAACGTTTGTTTAAGAGGGGGAGAATGTAACGACCTGGTTTGTCGTTACGTAGAACCTGCATTATAATTACTATTATTGACTTGTTATAGGTTGGTTATACTATTATTGATGTGTTAGAGTTGGTAGGCTTGAAATCAGAATGGTTGTAGTGAGAGTTTAGTCATTCAGCCTTTAAAAACAGCCTTAAAGTTGGAAAAGTCAACTGAGAGTTGACTTATTGGTAAACGACCTCGGAATGCGGATTTTATGGCTCGGATAACTTCGTTACGTGATTTGGACTTAGGATGTGTTCAGAATATTTTTGTAATGTCCGGTGTAGAATTAAGCTTGAATTGGCGAAAGTTAGTTTTTGGTGATTTCCGGTCGGCAGTGGAAAATAGGTTATCGGGGTCGGAATGGAATTCCGACAGTTGGAACAGGTTTGTAATGTCATTTTGGATATGTCTGCAAATTTCAGGTCAATCGGAGTTGTTTTAAATAGTTTCGACATCATTGGTGGATTTTAGAGATTTCAAAGTTCTTAGGCTTGAATCCGATGTGATTTTGGTGTTTGAGGTTATATTTAGTGTTTTGAGAGTGCAACTAAGTTTGAATGATCATATGTAATGGGTTTGTACCTCTGGTTGGGTCCCGAGGGGATCGGGATTGATTTTGAATGGTTAACGGAAAGTTCAGAGTTGGAAATTGCAGCAAAAAGCTGCTGTCAGAGTTGGAAATTGCAGCAAAAAGCTGCTAGTGTAAAATCAGAGTGATTTCCGCACCTGTGGAAGATTGACCGCAGGTGCAGGCCCGCAGAAGTGGACAGGGGTCCGCAGGTGCGAATTTTGGCTGACTCAGGGAAGTCGCAGATACGGAGTGAGGATCGCACCTGCGAAGTCGCAGGTGCAGAGAAGGGGGCGCAGGTGCGGAAGTTAGCCCGTTTAATGAAAGTCGCAGGTGCGCTTAAGTGGCCACAGGTGCGGAACCACCGTTCAGAAAGTATAAAAATCTGCCTTCGCGAATTTTAACCCTTTTTCCACCATTGTTGTCCAGGTTCCGAGGTTTTTGAGGGATTTTGAAGAGGGAAACGCTGGTGCATAATTGAGGTAAGCTTTTTGGACTTAATAACTCAATTATATGTGATTTAAGACCTTAATATCAATGTAAATTCCTGAAAATCAGTAGAAAAGGGGGGAGTTAGGGCTTGAGATTATGAGACCTTTAGGGGTCGACTTGAGGGGCCAAACGAACTCTGATTATAGCATTCTTTATCTGTACGTACTCGTGAGATGATGAAGAACATTTTGGTATAAAAATTTCTGAGTTCCGAGACGCGGGCCTCAGGGTCGGGTTTTAGCAAATTTCGGGTTTTGAGCTAAAACTGATATTTTTTAATTGGAATTCATTCCTTAAGCATAATTTGATGATAAAAATCTGAACTTGGTAGATTTGGAGCGCTCGGAGATTGATACGAAAGGCAAGCGTATTGCGGAATAGCTTTCGGGCTAGTTTAATGTAAGTAATGTCTTTAAATCTTGTCCTGAGGGTATGAAACCCCGGACTCTGCACCCTTTCACGGGTTTTGGAATGCAAAGGTTGGAACTTTGGAAATATATTCCCTATTTAGGCAACTATTGAGTTGCGAAATCGATTTTAAAGCCTATGCTTAATAGTATTGATATGTATTTGATATGTTTTGGGTTGTAAGCCATGTTTGGGGCCTAGTGCCGATTTGTTTACCCCTTGAGGGCTGATTTTACTATTTTTCTCACTGATATGTTATGATTTTCACTCAGTCGTTTCTTGATAATTGTTTTGACACTCAGAGTATTTTGATACTATTTATTGAAAATGAAACACTATTTTGGGTCGAGAACCCGGTATATTTATGGCCTGAAGGGCATGTTGAGAGTGTTTGATTGAGTGAGGCTATTGGCCATTATTGTGAGGATATTGTGATATGAGAGAGGTTGCGGGCCAATATGGTGTGTGATTTAGGTCGTGTTGTGGCTTGTTATAGCGCTTGGGCTATAGGATCCCCTCCGGAGTCTGTACACACCCCCAGTGAGCGCAGGTACCTAATGAGTGATGTTTCCCGCAGGGCTGATACTGAGTGATTTTGAGGTTGCCTGATGGGCTAATATTGAGTGATTGTGAGGCTGCCTGATGGGCTAAAATTGAGTGATTATGAGGTTGCCTGATGGGCTAATATTGAGTGACTGTGAGGTTGTCTGATGGGCTGATACTGATGGAAAATGTTACGAGAAATGATTATGGCCCGAGGGGAAGATTTATGATAAATTTTACTGAGTTTTTGAACTATGATTCACTTCGTTTTTCAAACTGATTTTTACTGAGAGTTTTACTGAGATATACTGGAATTATACTTGTTTTAAAGGATTTCTGGAAATTGGTTTTCGAACTTATGTATTTGATGAATACTTTATGGTGACTTGGGGTTTTTACTATTTTTGTGAATTGGTGTATCTGTGTTGTGTGTTTCGTATTTCTCAGACTGTGATTTATTTTCATTACTACTGAGTTGACGTACTCATCATTACTCCCTGCACCTCTGTGTGTAGATCCAGGTATTGATTTGGAGTAGTAGTCGTCCGAGTTCGTTATCAGCAGCTTACGGGATTTCGAGGTAGCTGTCCAGCATCCACAGCTTCTCCATTTCCCTTCCTTTATTAGTATTAATATTTATTTTATAGACATTGATTAAGACATTAGCAGAGTTAGTTGTATTTCGTAGATGCTCGTGACCATGTTGACTCCAGTCTTGGGAGGTTTTGTTTAGAGTTGTTTAGACTATTATTGGAGCGCTAAGACTTAAAGAATTTATTTTTATGCTATGTTTGTTGTTTATTATTGAATTGTGAATTACTATAACAGAACAAATGCGTAGTAATGTGATGGTTGGCTAGCCTAGTTCCACGATAGGCGCCATCACAGCCTGTTAGAATTTGGGTTCGTGAAAATCTCCTTATTATCTGACAGATGATTTCTGAATTTGGTTTTCTCAATTACTTTTAGACATTATTAAATCTCCATCGAAGCTAGGGTCTGTCGAGCCTCCCTGTAGCTGGATCATACAACTTATTCTTGTTGCTCATCTTATTTTTGAATGTTGTCCTTCTTCTAGTTGTAAGGAAGATGACTACTTTAGCTCCGCTTTTTATTTTCATAATACTTGTTCGCGTGTCGCTATATGTTAATTGCTCTATGTTGCTACGAATTCAACTGATTTTAATGTTAGTACTAGCTCCACTAGCCGTGAGGCTTTTGAGTTTACTCATATAACCCTTCCTCTTCTTGTTAATTCCTCCCATATACCCATTCTTCCCCTGGTTGTTGTCCTATTTTTCCAGTTCCAATTTCGGTGGTTGAAGGAAGATCATAATTGTGTTTTTGGCATCTAGAAATAAAATTTCGTTTGTCATATGTTAATCCTTATGTTGCTATGGGACTTGGGATAGAGTTCGGGCAACCTTATGAGCCATTCTCTGTATCTACTCTTTGAATGGGACGTATTACTTACAACCTCTTGAGAAAATTGAATCCTATAATAACTTCTTGAATCGAGTCATAATCATAGGGTAATACTCCCCACTTGCTTCCCTAAATATTTCAACAAGGAACTACACCTAATGGATTTCTCAAATAACCTTCTCAGTTAAATAGATAATATATGCTCCCTTGTGCCTACGCATGCACCGTCGTAAACGTTTACCTATGTGGTGTCAAGTTCCATGAAAAGCATCCTGAAATTGCAATCCTCCTCGAGCCACTCTTCTTCTCACTAGGTTTGTATGGCTTCCATGGTTTGAATAGTCACTCTACTCTTGCGAATATCATCATGAAACCTTCTCACTGTCTAGTAGCATAAGAGCATGCCTTAACACCTATCATATGAGTGTGTGTCAAGTGAAATGGTCACCATGTGCATAAGGTCTCTTTGAAAATTGAGATCCTCATATCCCCGTCATAGAAAGATCTTGTGTCGCCATCTTGGTATAACTTCCGTGTCCGCTTGGGACCTCCCGTAGTAAGTAACTCACTTTGTTCTTAGTATTGTGGTTTTCCGTGGCATGGTCTTGTACTATAGTTGGGAACTAATATATCAAAAACATGACAAATGCATAACAAATGTTAATTTTCTCTTTACACCTCCACCACATGTGTTAATTATGTTCCTCTGTTAGTGAATTCATCGAGATAGTTTCCCAACACTTGTTAGATAACTATGAGAGAACGTGTCCTCCGATGTGTCACTATAACACTTCCTTTCTCATAAGGACCCTTAATAGGCTCTCCGTCAAGACTAAATGTACCTTTGGGGGATATCATAGCACAACGCCTACTTATTATGTTTTCCTGTCTTTCATTAGCATCTGGGTACACCTCGAGTTAAGGTCTATGGAGAACTCATTAATAAAATCTTCAAACCTTCCAAGATTATTCTATATTGTCCCATTGGGTTATGTTGCCTTTGCACTCTCGGCTTCTAGAATCATTGATTTCGGCATTGTGATGTGAGGAGAGTTTTGCTATCCTTGGCATTCCACCTCCCTGGTTGGATAGGAGTTTTAGTTGTCTTTCTCCCCGGAGCATCGTGTTAACCACTAGAACCCCTCTAACTAATACATGATTTCATCCCAATATTAAGATGTCCTAGCTATATGGTTTCACTCGTAGAAGGTTGAGATTAGATGCTTCCAGGTTTCTGCACATACCATAAGCATTCTAATTCAGAAGATAAGTTACCTCATATCGGGTCAATCATCGGGAAGGGTTAAGCTGTTTGGATGATGATAACCTCATAGGTGTTTGACTTCCTTTTTCACCCTCATGCGCATGTGGCATAGACCCCTTGTGTTATTTAATGTTAGGAGTGTAATTCAACTTCATGTAATTCTTTTGAAGTCTCTATCAAATCCATGTTGCGAGAATCTTACCATTTTGAGCTAAACTTATTTTCCTTACACTCAAGGAGACAACCGGTTTGACGTACTTGATCGCTCCTTTGCAGAGCTTGCTACCTCCCGGCAGGACAGGTGTGGAGAGGATCAATTGTTACTATCCCATGCATAACTCGTAGCCTCCTAAGGATAACTGATGCTAGCGTCTTCATCCTCCCGATCATGCCTCCCGTGTGTCTCATGTCTAGGAAGACCCACTTCTTTTAGATCACATACATGGTTCCAACCTTACCAATGCGTGCTAGTTACCTCTATGCTTCATTTGTCTAATAATTAATGGCGTCCCAATGATTAATTACGCCAGCATTGTTAGCAGTAATCTTTGTGTCTCTTAGCATATAATCTCATGAAAGACTTTGCTCAGCACATTAATGGATTTCTGAATAATTCCAGCCCAATCTTGAACTCCGTTGCTCCTTACTGTATTAGATCTATTTGGTATTTAAGGTTCAAACGTGTCAAAGTCACCCTGTGATCACATATATTCAGTAGGTAATTTTATGGGCGATTTATGATAGCACATCCTAGAGAAATCGTTAAAGGTCACCACATGTTTAGTTTGGGTGTTCGCGTAGAGATTTAGAATTTAGGAGGGTGAATAGGTTATTCCCAAAACATTTCCCTGAAGATGTCATGTGAATTGATAAAGAGGGGTACATAATCCATTTCCCATTAGGTTGCACTAGGAGTATGATGTTTCTCATGTATTTGTGTTTTCATATGTCTATGTCTAAGAAGGTAGTTGGAGATCCTTTGTGTATCATCCTGGTGTAAATTATTGAAGGAGAAGTTAATGGATAGTTAGCTTGTGCGAGGTATCTAGCTGTCATCCTTGTTAGGTAAGTTTAGGGGTTGGGATTGGTTCCGTGAATGTGTTATGGAAAAGCTTGTAAGTCGAGGAAGCCACATGGGAAGTGGAGAATGAAATGAAAAAGAAATACCCCCATTTGTTTGGATAAGTCAGGTAGTCGTTTATGAAGTTGATTACCTCTAAATAATTGCATTACATGTCATATTGTGTAGAGCCACCCCACTCCCCTAATTCCCCGTTCTCTTATGAATCCTTAATTTGTACTACATTTGTGTGTTATTGTGTTAACTGAATTATGTGGAATTTGTTGAAGTAACTGAAATATGTGGAATTTTTTTAAGTAACTGAATTATGTGGAATTTGTTGAAGTAACTGAATTATGTGGAATTCGTTGAGGTGTGTTTCGGGGGCTCTCTGACAGGTGGATAGGTCTACTTACAAAGGAAACTCTGGCAAAAATTTTAGAAAAAAATTTGGGAGTTGGTTAAATTTTGGGGTTGGCATATCGTATATTCAAAACCTAGTGAATCCTTGGTCCTCATTCGGGGAAGAATGATCCTAAGCGGGGGAGAATGTAAGGCCCCGGTAAATTTTGCTAAGTAATTTAGGATTTCGAGGTGGCAGGTAGGCTAATTATAATATTTTTGTGTTATAAATATGATTTAAACGAATTGGATTTGGTAAATAAGTGTATAAGTCATAAAATAAGTATTGTGGGGTCCAAGGAGAGGCCTAATGTAGGGCCCCGGGAAAAACTTCGCTAAGTAATTTAAGGTTTTGTGGTGTCAAAGTAGGTAATACATTGTACTTCCAGAGTTTTGGGATTGAACGATGGGCTGAGGAGTTGAAATTTTTTGTCGCAGCTAGACCAGGCTTTAGGTAGATAAAGCCTGTATAAAGTCAGGCCAGACCAGGCTTTAGGTAGTTAAAGCCTGAATAAAGCCAGGCCAGACCAGGCTTTAGGTAGATAAAGCCAGGCCAGACTAGGCTTTAGGTAGATAAAGCTTGGATAAAGCCAGGTCCGAAATGTTGGACTATCCATTTTTCTATCTTTATAACCCGACCCCAGACCCATATAAGACCCATTCCCCGTCATTTTTAACGACCATCTGATAATTTAGAGAGAGGAAAGAGTGAGTTATTGAGAGATAAAGTCCTCACCTTCACCAATTTGATCCTGCATCTCTACTCAAGCTTGGAACTAATCAAGTAGGACACAAATCTCTTCACCATAAGAGGTAAGATTCCACCTCATTACCCTTAATTCTCAGATTCTAGTTAAAATGAAGCACATATAGGTTTGTTTTTGGAGATAGGATTAAGAGTCTTATATGCATGTATCAAATTTGCTATAATCTAGTAAAAGAGAGTAGATTAGAGTAATTCTTCACTAAAAAGGGATCAAGCAATCTAAGGAAAC
Source organism: Nicotiana undulata (assembly GCA_005239495.1). Taxonomy (NCBI): domain Eukaryota; kingdom Viridiplantae; phylum Streptophyta; class Magnoliopsida; order Solanales; family Solanaceae; genus Nicotiana; species Nicotiana undulata. The sequence goes on along the minus strand of ML244061.1, from coordinate 32,232 downwards.
ACCTAGTGTTTGATAAAAAGCCCAAATGAGTCAAGACATGATCATTATTCCTAATTCTAAGTTTAATTGTGTCACATTGTGAACTAGATTGAAGGTGCTAGAAGGTCCGGTGAATTTTGGTAGAAATTTAAGGAAAAATCCCAAATCGAGGTATGAATGGCTAACTCTAATCCTCATAGGATAAAACCGTCTTGTTCATTTTCTGGGTATGACGACTCTCTTGTTGATCTTCTATGGAATTTATGTGTTCTATGTGCTTAATTGAGGAATTCTTGCTTCTATGTTGCTATATGCTACCACCATGATGTTTTGCTAATGGAATGTATAAATGTTGATCATCATGTTCTTCCTTATTGTGTGAGTGATCCTATTATATGATGTGTGTGTAAAATGTAAAAATGGCGTATTGATATGGTAATGATGTGAAATGAGAAATATGAGGTTGAATTGTAATGAAACACGAAACAATGGATTGGACATTGTGGAATATGAATTAAATGATGAATTGTTGTGAAATATGAATCAAAGAATTCTAATCATATGAAAGATGAATCAAAGAACAATATGTGTTGGGGAATCAAAAAGGTTAAAAATCACATAAGTGATCTAAAATATCCATAAATGGACCAGGAGAATGTCTTAGGGGTGAGAAGGCCTATCCGATCTAGCTGGGATCGGACCCCATGCCGTACACATGGATGACTTGATGTTGATATTGATATTGTGATATGATGATGATTATTGACCTCACTGCTTTCAGTTGAGATGGCCTAGCCGATCGGGCAGAGATCGGACTCCGTGTGTTGTGCACGAGCCACGGTGTTAGCCTAGCTGATTCGGGCAGAGATCGGACTCCGTGTGAACAAGCCACGGCGGTTATATGTGATGTGATGATAATCGTACCTCACCTAGTATGGCTTAGCCGATCGGGAAGAGATCGGACTCCGTGTGACAACGACACGGTGGATTAGTAATAATAATAACAAGATGAAACTTAAAAGAACATTAACCAAAAGATGGCAAAATGGGTGTGCGATGTAGCGATTCTTGTTGTGATTTCTCCATGCTTCAGTGTATTGTTGTATGATGCCTCTATTAGTGTTTGATAGTTAATGTTTATCCTAGTAGGTTTGTTCATACATACTAGTACTATTCCATGGTACTAACATCCCTTTTGTCGGGGGCGTTACATCTTTTATATGGATGTAGGTGGTTCAATAGCAGGTAGCTCCGACCGCCGATAGTGGTGCTTTCCTTTCATCTCCCCAGCAGTTCTGGTGAGCCCCACTTCCTCTCGGGGCCGTGTGTAGTCTAAGTTATCTTCTTTTGTATATTTTGTTTCTTTTAAGGTATAGTCGGGGCCTTTTTTCCGGCAAGTCTATATACTCTTCTAGTACTCTTAGAGGCTCCGTAGACACTATGTGGGTTGTATATATATTTTGGGTTGTTGTTGGGTTACTCGTAATCGTGATCCCATATCGGGAATGTTGTATTTAGCATGTATGTTTTGGAAAGTTCTAATGTTGAAACGGTAAAAGAGGAAAACGGACTTTAGGTTGTTAATACACGCTTTTGATTATCTCTTGCTATTTCATATAAATAATGTATGCTATAAACATAGGGAAACGTGTTGGGTAGAAAAGGCAAATCAAGTTCGCCCGACCAGGTTCATTCGGTTAGGCGCCGGTCCCGTCCCTCGGTTTCGGGGCGTGACACTAACACCTTCCCCTCGAAGTAATTTCAAGCCCTTACCCAATCTCTAGTTAATTAATTTGTGTTATAATGACCCTTAATAGATTCCCCAACGCACCTTAACTCGTTAGGTGGCGACTCTCCAATTCCTTATATACCCTATTTCCCAGAAAGAAACGAGTTGTCTCGATAATGTCAAGAACCGTGACCGATCCTAAAGGAGAAGGAAAAAATGGGGCGCGACACGCATATCCTGCTCGGTCTCCCAAGTCGCCTCCTCGACCGACTGACCCCTCCACTGAACCTTTATGGATGCAATATTCTTTGACCTGAGCTTTCTGACCTGACTATCCAATATGGCTACTAGCTCCTCATCATATGATAAATCCTTGTCCAACTGGACTGAACTGAAATCCAAAACATGAGTCGGGTCATTGTGACACTTCCGGAGCATAGAGACGTGGAACATCGGATGAACTCCTCATAGGCTGGGAGGCAAGGCAAGCTCATAAGAAACCTCCCCAACACACCACAACACCTCAAAAGGGCCAATAAATCTCGGACTTAACTTACCCTTCTTCGCGAACCTCATGACGCCCTTCATAGGCGATACCCAAAGCAAAACCCGATCACCAGCCATAAATGACAAATCACGAACCTTCCGCTCCACATAACTCTTCTGCTTGGACTGAGCTATGCGAAGTCTCTCCTGAATCACCTTCACCTTGTCCAGGGCATCTTGGACCAAATTTGTACCCAACAATCGGGCCTCGCCCGGATCAAACCATCCCACTGGATACCGACAATGTCTACCATACAAAGCCTCATATGGTGCAGTCTGAATACTGGACTGGTAACTATTATTATAAGAAAACTCTGCAAGTGGCAAGTATCGGTCCCATGATCCTCCAAAATCCATCACACATGCACAAAGCATATCCTCAATAATTTGAATCGTGCGCTCAGACTGCCCGTCCGTCTGAGGGTGAAAAGTTGTACTCAACTCTACTCTGGTGCCTAGCTCTTGTTGAACGGCTCTCCAGAACCATTAATTGAACTGTGTACCTCTGTCCGAAATGATAGATACTGGAATACCGTGGAGGCGAACAATCTCACTGATATAAATCTCTGCCAACCTCTCGGAGGAGTATGAAATCAACATTGGAATGAAATGGGCTGACTTGGTCAGCCGATCCACAATCACAAAAATAGCATCGAACTTTCTCAAAGTCCGAGGAAGTCCAACCACAAAGTCCGTGGTGATCTGCTCCCACTTCCACTCTGGAAGCTCAATCTGCTGAAGTAACCCTCCTGGTCTTTGATGCTCATATTTGACTTGTTGACAGTTGAGACACTTGGCCACAAACTCCACTATATCCTTTTTCATCCTTCTCCACCAATAGTGTTGTCTCAGATCCTAGTACATCTTCGCGGTACCCAGATGAATGGAATACCGCGAGCTATGGGCCTCCTCAAGAATCAACTCCCGAAGCCCATCCACATTGGGAACACAGATCCGACCCTGCATCCTCATCACACCGTCATCTCGTATAGTCACATCCCTAGAATCACCTCGCTGAACCCTGTCCTGAAGAACCAGAAGGTGGGGATCATCATACTGACTCTCTCTGAAACGGTCATAAAGAGAAGATCGAGCAACCACACAAGCCAATACCCGGCAAGGTTCTGAAAGATTCAACCTCACGAAATGATTGGCTAAGGACTGAACATCCATGGCTAAGGGTCTCTCAACTGCAGGAAAATATGCCAAACTCCCCAAACTCTCCGCCCGGTGACTCAAGGTGTAGGCCACCACATTGTCCGTCCTCGGGTGGTATAATATGATGATGTCATAGTCCTTCAGTAACTCCAACCATCTCCGTTGGCGCAAATTGAGGTCCTTCTGCTTGAACAAGTGCTGCAAACTCCGGTGATACGTGAAAATCGCACAGGGAACACCGTATAAATAATGACGCCAGATCTTCAGGGCATGAACAATCATTTCCAACTCGAGATCATGAACTGGATAGTTCTTCTCGTGCACCTTCAACTGTCTGTACGCGTAGGCAATCACCCTACCGTCCTACATCAACACCGCCCCAAGGACAATCCTCGAAGCATCATAATAGACTGTATAGGACCCTGAACCCGTAGGCAATACCAACACTGGAGTTGTAGTCAGGGTTGTCTTGAGCTTCTGAAATCTCTACTCACACTCTGCAGTCCACTTGAACGGAGCACCCTTTTGGGTTAATCTGGCCATAGGTGCTGCAATGGATGAAAACCCCTCCACAAATGGCGATAGTACCCTACCAAACCGAGGAAACTGCATATCTCAGTAACTGATGACGGTCTAGGCCAACTCTGCACCGCCTCCACCTTCTTTGGATCTACGTTGGTCCCATCACAAGACACCACATGGCCTAAGAATGCCACAGAATCAAGCCAAAATTCACACTTAGAAAATTTTGCATACAATTTCTTCTCCCTCAAAGTCTGAAGCACGGTCCTCAAGTGTTGGTCATGATCCTCCTGGACCGAGAATATACCAAGATGTCGTCAATGAACACAATGATGAAAGAAGCAAGATAAGGTCGGAACACACTATGCATCAAATGCATAAAGGTTGTCGGGGCATTGGTCAGCCCAAATGACATGAAAAGGAACTCATAGTGACCAAATCTGGTCCTGAAGGTAGTCTTCGGGATATCCGGCTCCCGAATCTTCAAGTGATGATAGCCAGAACGCAGGTCAATCTTGGAAAATACTCTAGCACCCTATAACTGGTAAAATAAATCATCAATGCGAGGCAATGGATACCTGTTCTTCACTGTGACCTTGTTCAACTGCCGATAAACAATACACGTACGCATAGAACCATCTTTTTTCTTCACAAATAATACCGGAGCACCCCAAGGTGATATACTGGATCTGATGAATCCCTTATCAAGAAACTCCTACAACTGCTCCTTCAAATCCTTCAAATCAGGAGGAGCCATGTGATAGGGAGGAATGGAAATGGACTGAGTGCCCGGCAACAAATCAATGCCGAAATCAATATCTGTGTCGGGCGGCATACCCGGAAGATTAGCTGAGAACATGTCAGGAGAGTCCCTCACAACCGGAACTGACTCAACTGTAGGGGTATCAACACTAACATCTCTCACATAGGCCAAGTACGCATCACACCCCTTCTCAACCATCCGCCGAGCCTTAAGGAAAGAAATGACTCTGCGGAAGTATACTCTAAGGTACCTCTCCATTCTAATCTTGGTAAACCTGGCATAGCCAGCGTCACAGTCTTGGCGTGACAATCAAGAATAGCATAGTGGGGCGACAACCAGTCCATACCCAAGATAACATTGAAATTTACCATACTGAGTAATAATAAATCAGCCCTGGTCTCAAAACCACTAATAACAATCAAACACGACCGATATACGCGGTCCATAACAAGAGAATCTCCCACGGGAGTAGAAACATAAACAGGGGAGCTTAAAGAATCCCGAGTTATCCCCATATGTGAAGCAAAATAAGAAGACACATATGAATACGTAGAGCATAGGTCAAATAATACCGATGCATCCCTATGACAAACAGGGACAATACCTGTGATGACTGAATCTGAAGCTACGGGCTCTGAACGGGCGGGAAGAGCATAGTACCTGGACTGGCCTCCCCCTCTACGGTGACCTCGACCTCTCTGACCTCCACCTCGAGTTGCCTGAGAAGGTGGGGTAGCAGCTGGGGCTGGAAGGATAGCTGGAGGACCCGGTGGAGCACGTGGGGCCTGATAAGTCTGAGATGATGCACCCCTCCTAGCTCTAGGGCAATCTCTGATCACGTGGTAAGGGTCACCACACCCAAAACACCCCTTGGGGGACATGGCGGTTGATGTTGTCTCTGAACTGGCATGTTGGACTGACCAGTGATACCACCTCGAGCAGGAGGCACACTAGATATTGGTGGTGCATAATAAGGCTCCTGAGGTCTAGGAGGAACTGAAATACCGCTGGCTGCTGGAAGATTTGAATGAACACGGCGACTCATAAAAACTCTACCATAACATGTTGTTGGTGCACGAACTCCTGAGTACTGTCCAGTCTCTCGAGACCTCTTGGCCTCTATCTCCTCCCTGTCCCCGGCCAACATGCTCTCAATCCTCCGGGAAATACTCACTGCCTACTGGTAAGTGATATCTGTCTCCAACTCTCTGGCTATACTGGTCCGAATACCGTGGTGGAGTCCCTCAATGAAGCGTTGAACCCTCTCACTGACCATGGCAACCAAGGTCGTTGCATGACGAGCCATGTCACTGAAACAGACTGCATACTCCGACACAGTCATAGTACCCTGGCGTAACTGCTCAAACTCTGCATGCCAAGAATCCCTAAGGCTATGGGAACAAACTCAAGCAAAAACATCTCTGAAAACTAAGTCCGGGTGAGTGAAGCTGCCTCGTCCAGACTACTCATCTCATAGGCACGCCACGACTGATAAGTCGCTTCTCACAGCTGGAAAGCAATGAAAGAAACCTCACTCGTCTCCACAATACCCATAGTGCGGAGAATGCGATGACACTCCTCAATAAAACCTAGAGCATCATCCGAAGCCAGTCCGCTAAAAATAGGTGGGTGGTACTTCTTGTACCTCTCAATTCTGAGTTGCTCTGCCTCAGAAGCAGCTACCCTGGCATCATGTTGAGATGGAGTCGTTAGGGGCATAGAAATATACTCTGGAACCTGCCCAATATGGACCCTCTGCTCAGGAGTACGGGCTGCGGGAGTCTGTGCCCCTCCCCGTCTTGAGATGTGGCTGGAGCTATCGAGAGGAGTCCCGCCTGTGACAGAGTGCTGAAGGCGCTCATGAACTGAGCCAAAGTCTCCTGGAGGGATGGGATAAAAGTAGGGACCTCCTATACCCCTACGACTGTAGCTGCTGGGGGCTCCACTATCGCTGCTCTCGCCGGTTCTCGGGCTGCACCCCGTGCTCATCCTCTACCTCTGCCCCTGCCTCTGACGGCTCTAGCTGGGGGCTCAAGTGCCTGATAGTCAGTACGTCCGGTACGGGTCCTCACCATATGTGAGAAGAATAGAATAGAGTTTTAGAATTTCGATGTGATTAACTAGAACGACAAGGAATTCCAGAGAATGTGATTGTTCTTAACAGTTGCATAGCCTACCGAAGATAGATACGGACGTATTCGCACTGATCCGCGAGACTCTAATAAACTGGCTTGTGACTCCTATGAACCTAGACGCTCTAATACCAACTTGTCAGAACCCAATTTACCCTCCGATGGTATCGTGACGGCACCTAGTCTCTACTACTAGGTAAGCCTAAGTTTGCGGAAGACATTAAATAAAAACCACGAAACAAAGACAAAATAAAGTAAATCTATCAAATGAAATACCGTCACTCGGTGTATACAGACACAGTTCCCAAACCTCAGAATGTCACTTCTAAGCCACAAGATCTATATAAAAATAGCTCTATACAACGAAAAAGAAAATACATAAACAGTATATCAAAATCTAAAGTGGAAGGAGACTCGAACGACTCTGCGAACGCGGCAGAATTACCTCGTGGTCTCCTCGTAGCAGCTACAATAACCCCTAGCCACGGAACTGAGTACTATTACCTGGATCTGCACACGAAAAACATGTGCAGGAAAGGGCATGAGTACACCACAATTGGTACCCAGTAAGTGCCAAGCCTAACCACAGTCGAGTAGTGACGAGGTCAGGTTAAGGCTCTACTGGATTTTATAAGTAAAACAGTTTAAAATAGTACATAAGGATATAAATTCTAAAGTAGATAGTAAAAATGAATAATCCGAAAATAAAACAGCAACAGAGAACCCTTGGCTCAGCACAACGTATCACACAGTGGAATCTCCCAGGATACGCCCCGTAGTTCCAAATGTAAAGATACAGTACAAGGGGAAAGCTCCCGGAATACGTCCCTAGTCCCAATTTAAATATGAAGTACAGGGGGAAAGCACCTGGAATACGTCTGTAATCCCAATTTAAAATATGCATTACAGGGGGAAAGCTCCCGGAATACGTCCGTAGTCCCAATTTAAATATGCAGTACATGAGCAAAGCTCCCGGATACGTCTGTAGTCCCAATTTAAATATGCAATGCGAAAGAATGTCGGATAAGGTTTATTTAAACAGTTCAATAATAGTCACAGCAAGAAAAGGATAAGACTAACTAACATGGTGCACATAGTATCAAATAGGGAATTTAGGTAAAATAGGTAAACATGCTATTTCCTAATATAAACTACACCAATAGCACATTAAACAGTAAAATAGGAGTGAAATGATTCATGGCATAAAAAGGAAAATGGGACTTTAGCAACAATGGCCCGTGTACGTACTCGTCACCTCACGTACATGGCGCCCATACAGCAAATAGTATCAAAACAACCTAAGGGGAAGTCCCCAACACTGAGTTAGGCAAGCCACTTACCTCGACTGCTCTACTCAACTCGAAACCACGTTCTTGCCACGAGTACCCGACTCTGAATGACCCAAATCTATTAAATTCAATTGCATAATGTAAATATCACTTTAAGAAATAAATCTAGCTAATTAGTTCGAAGTTAATACGGAAAATCAGGAAAATTGCACAAAAGTCCCCCCGGGCCCACGTCTCGGAATCGGGTAAAAATTATAAATTCCGGACATCCATTCACTCACGAGTCTAACCATACAAGAATTACTCGAATCGGATACCAAAATATTAATCAAAACTCACAAACTTGGCCTAAGAACTTTATCCAACTATTCCCCAATTTTCCATCAAAATTTCGAAATTAAAGGATGGATTTAAGTGTATAATCATGGAAATTAGTCTAAACCGAGTAGGAATCACTTACCCAAATTTCCTAGGTGAAAATCTCTTCAAGAATCGCACTTTCCCGAGCTCCCAATTTCAAAATATGAATAATGGTATAAACCCTCGATTTTGGTATAAACTGCCGAGAGATCCCGCACCTGCGCCCTCTTGGACCGCACCTATGGAAAATGCATCGCATGTGCGAAAACCTACTAAGTGGGCTGAGGCCGCACTTACGGTCACTGGGCCTCATTTGCGGCTCCGCATCTGGGGAACCCATACCTCCCCTGCGAGCCTGACTGACCTAGGTGAAATCCGCACCTACGAAGCCTATTACCGCACCTGTGCGTCCGCACCTGCGTCTCCCCTTCGGCAGGTGCGAAACACCATAACCAGCAATGCTTCAGCTGGTTTTCTAAGTCCAAATCATCTCGTTGAGAATCCAAAACATCCCTGAGGCCCCCGGAACCTCAACCAAACTTACCAACCAGTCCCAATACCCTATCCAAACTTGGTCGGGCCTTCAAAACACATCACATAAGATCAAAATCACCAATTATGCATGGATTCAGGCCTAAGAACTTATGAAATTTCCAAAATCCACAACCGATGCCGAAACACGTCAAAACTTATCCGAATGACCTCAAATTTTACACACGGGTCATAAATGACACAACGGACTTACAGCCACTCTCGGGACTCCATTCCGAGCCCGATATCAAAATTTCACCTATCGATCGAAATCGCCGAAATTCTAACTTTCGCCAATTCAAGCCTAAATCTACTACAAACCTCGAAACACATTCCGTACACGCTCCTAACCCCGAAATCACCCATCGGAGCTAAAGGAATCGACGGAATTCCATTCCGGATCCGTCTTCACATAGTTCTAACTACAGTCCGATTTCTAAAGCTTGAACTCATATATAGGGACTATGTGTCCCAAAACTCTATGAAATTCACAACTAATCGTTCCGAAAAGTCCCAAAAGCAGATATAAACGTGGGGAAAGCAGTTATTAGGGGATCAGGGCGCTAACTCTCAAAAGGACCGACCGGGTCGTTACATTTTCCCCCTCTTAAGAAAACCATTCATCCTCGAATGAGTATAGAAGCATACCTGAAGCTGTGAAAATATGAGGGTACTAACTACGCATATCATGCTCGGTCTCCCAAGTCGCCTCCTCGACCGGCTGACCCCTCCACTGAACCTTTACGGATGCAATATTCTTTCACTTGAGCTTTCTGACCTAACTATCCAATATGGCTACTGGCTCCTCAACATATGACAAATCCTTCTCCAACTGGACTGAACTGAATCCAAAAAAAGATTCGGGTCACTGGGATACTTCTGGAGAATAGAAACATGGAACACCGGATGAAATCCTAATAGGCTGGGAGGCAAGTCAAGCTCATAAGCAACCTCCCCAACACACCCCAACACCTCAAAAGGGCCAATAAATCTAGGACTCAGCTTACCCTTCTTCGTGAATCTCATGAAGCCCTTCATAGGCGATACCCAAAGCAAAACCCGATCACCAGCCATTAAAGTCAAATCACGAACCTTCCAGTCCGCATAACTCTTCTGCCTAGACTGAGTTGTGCGAAGGGTTTCCTGAATTACCTTTACGTTGTCCAGGGCATCCTGGACCAAATCTATACCCAACAATCGGGCCTCGCCTGGCTCAAATCATCCTATTGGAGACCGGCACCGTCTACCATACAAAGCCTCATACGGTGCCATCTGAATACTGAACTAGTAACTATTATTATAAGCAAACTCTGCAAGTGGCAAGTATCGGTCCCATGACCCTCAGAAATCCATTACATAGGCACGGAGCATATCCTCAAGAATCTGAATCGTGCACTCGGACTGCCCGTCCGTTTGAGGGTGAAAGGTTGTACTCAACTCTACTATGGTGCCTAGCTCCTACTAAACAGCTTTCCAGAACTGTGAAGTGAACTATGTACCTCTGTCCGAAATGATAGATACTAGAATACCGTGGAGGCGAACAATCTCCCTAATATAAATCTCCACCAACCTCTTGGAGGAGTTTGAAGTCAACACTTGAATGAAATGGGCTGACTTGGTCAGCCGATCCACAATCACCCAAATAGCATCGAACTTTCTCAAAGTCCGAGGAAGTCCAACCACAAAGTCCATGGTGATCCCCTCCCACTTCCACTCTGGAAGCTCAATCTGCTTAAGTAACCCTCCTAGTCTTTGATGCTCATATTTGACTTGCTGACAGTTGAGACACTTGGCACAAACTCCACTATATCCTTTTTCATCCTTCTCCACCAATAGTGCTGTCTCAGACCCTGGTAAATCTTTGTTGTACCCGGATGAATGGAATACCGCGAGCTATGGGCCTCCTCAAGAATTAAATCCCAAAGCCCATCCACATTGGGCACACAGATCCGACCCTCCATCCTCATCACACTGTCATCTCCTATAGTCACATCCCTAGAATAACCTCGCCGAACCGTGTCCTGAAGAACCAGAAGGTGGGGATCATCATACTAACGCTCTCTGATACGGTCATAAAGTGAAGATCGAGCAACCAAACAAGCTAATACCCGAAAAGATTCTGAAAGATTCAACCTCGCGAACTGACTGGCTAAGGACTGAACATCCAAGGCTAGGGTTTCTCAACAGTAGAAAGATATGCAAAACTCCCCAAACTCTTCGCCCGACGACTCAAAGCGTAGGCCACCACATTGGCCTTCCCCGGGTGGTATAATATGGTGATGTCATAGTCCTGCTCGGTCTCCCAAGTAGCCTCCTCGACCGGCTGACCCCTCCACTGAACCTTTACGGATGCAATATTCTTTGACTTGAGCTTTCTGACCTGACTATCCAGTATGGCTACTGGCTTCTCAACATAGCATAAATCCATGTCCAACTGGACTGAACTAAAATCCAAAAACAAGAGTCGAGTCACCGTGATACTTCTGGAGCATAGAGACGTGGAACACCGGATGAAATCCTGATAGGATGGGAGGCAAGGCAAGCTCATAAGCAACCTCCCCAACACACCGCAACACCTCAAAAGGGCCAATAAATCTCGGACTCAGCTTACCCTTCTTCGTGAATCTCATGACGCCCTTCATAGGAGATACCCGAAGCAAAACCCGATCACCAGCCATAAATTCCAAATCATGAACCTTCCAGTCCGCATAACTCTTCTGCCTGGACTGAGCTGTGCAAAGTCTCTCGTGAATCACCTCCACCTTGTCCAGGGCATCCTGGACTAAATTTGTACCCAACAATCGAGCCTCGCCCGGCTCAAACCATCCCATTGGAGACCGGCACCGTCTACCATACAAAGCCTCATACGGTGCCATCTGAATGATGGACTAGTAACTATTATTATAAGCAAACGCTGCAAGTGGAAAGTATCGGTCCCTTGACCCTCCAAAATCCATCACACAGGCACGGAGCATATCCTCAAGAATCTGAATCATGCACTCGGACTGTCCGTCCGTCTGAGGGTGAAAGGTTGTACTCAACTCTACTATGGTGCCTAGCTCCTGCTAAACGGCTTTCCAGAACCGCGAAGTGAACTATGTACCTATGTCTGAAATGATAGATACTGGAATACCGTGGAGGCGAACAATCTCCCTAATATAAATCTCCGCCAACCTCTCAGAGGAGTATGAAGTTAATACTGGAATGAAATGGGCTGACTTGGTCAGCCGATCCACAATCACCCAAATAGCATCGAACTTTTTCAGAGTCCGAGGAAGTCCAACCATAAAGTCCATGGTGATCCGCTCCCCATTCAACTCTGGAAGCTCAATCTGCTGAAGTAACCCTCCTAGTCTTTGATGCTCATATTTGACTTGATGACAGTTGAGACACTTGACCACAAACTCCACTATATCATTTTTCATCCTTCTCCACTAATAGTGTTGTATCAGATCCTGGTACATCTTCACGATACCCGGATGAATGGAATACCACCAGCTATGGGCCTCCTCAAGAATCAACTCCCGAAACCCATCTACATTGGGCACACATATCCGACTCTGCATCCTCATCACACTGTTATCTCCTATAGTCACATCCCTGGAATCACCTCGCCGAACCCTGTCCTGAAGAACCAGAAAGTGGGGATCATCATACTGATGCTCTCTGATACGGTCATAAAGAGAAGATCGAGCAACCACACAAGCCAATACCCAGCAAGGTTCTGAAAGATTCAACATCACGAACTAAATGGCTAAGGACTGAACATCCAAGGCTAAGGGTCTCTCAACTGCAGGAAGATATGCCAAACTCCCCAAACTCTCCGGCCGGCGACTCAAGGCGTAGGCCACCACATTGGCCTTCCCCGGGTGGTATAATATGGTGATGTCATAGTCCTTCAGTAACTCCAACCATCTCCGCTGGCAAAAATTAAGGTCCTTCTGCTTGAACAAGTGTTGACTCACTTAGTAGGGTTTGCCACTTAGCCAGCTCGCCAGTGGGCATGGGCTTCTGAAAGATGTACTTGAAGGGATCCATCCTCGATATGAGGTATGTGGTGTAGGCACAGAAGTAATGCCTTAGATTTTGTGCTACCCAGGTTAGAGCGCAGCAGGTACGTTCTAGTAGAGAATATTGTGCCTCATATGGAGTGAACTTCTTACTCAGATAATATATAGCCTGCCCTTTTCTCCCTATCTCATCGTGATGCCCCAGAACGCAGCCGAAAGCTCCATCTAATACTGCGAGGTAGAGTAGCAAGGGCCTACATGGCTCTGGTGGTACCAAGACTGGTGGTGTTGACAAGTACTCTTTGATTCTGTCGAAGGCCCTTTGACAGTCTGCGGTCAATTTGGTTGAAGAATCTTTCTTCAACATCTTGAAGATTGGTTCACATATGATTGTGGACTGGGATATGAACCGGATGATGTAGTTAAGGCATCCCAAGAAACACATCACATTTCCTTGTTATTTGGTGGTGGTAATTCTTGGATGGCTTTGACCTTCGACGCATCCAATTCTATTCCCTGACGGCTGATAATGAACCCAAGCAATTTTCCAACGGGAACCCCAAATGCACACTTCGCGGGGTTTAATTTCAAGTTGTATTTCCGTAACCTGTTAAGAACTTCCTCAGATCTTCTATGTGGTCGGTGGCTTTCTTGGACTTGATAATGACGTCATCCACATACACCTCGATTTTGTTGTGTATCATGTCATGGAAGATAGTGGTCATAGCTCTCATATAGGTGTCCCCAGCATTCTTTAGGACGAATGGAATCATTTTATAACAATAAATTTCCCATGGCGTAATGAAAGCCATTTTCTCAGCATCTTCCTCGTCCATCCAAATCTGATGGTAACCAGCAAAGCAATCCATGAACGACTGCAATTCATGCTTGGTACAATTGTCAATCAGGATGTGTATGTTTGGAATAGGGAAATCATCCTTCGGACTGGCCCAGTTGAGATCCCGGTAGTCGACACAAACCTTGACCTTTCCATCTTTCTTAGGTACCGGCAAAATGTTGGCTAACCATGTCGAATATTCAACCACCCAGAGAACCTTGGAGTGTCCTCTTTGATTTTCAAACTCATGTCAGGCTTGAACTTTCTGAGCTTCTGTTTTACCGGCGGTCACGTTGGATTGGTTGGCAGTTTCTGAGCCACAATGGATGTGCTTAGACCAGTCATGTCATCGTACGACCATGCAAATATGTCTTTATATTATTTCAAGAATTGTGTGTATTCCTTCTTCTCTGACGGCGATAAGTGAATGTTGATGTGAGTTTCCTTGACAATTTCTAATCTCCCAGGTTGACAATCTCAGTCTCATCCAGATTGGTTTAGGTATGTTTTCAAAATCCTCAACTTCTCTGACAATTTCATCAGGTATGATATCACCCTCTTCTTCTGAATCATTGTTCGTTTGTTGCGTTGTCTCGTTGCATGTCACAGTCATTGGTTCATCAAGATAGGAAATAGTAATGTTGTATTGAAAGAATTGATGAGAGAAAAAAAGTAATAATAATAAATAGTGATTCATTAAAACATAAAAATGTTTTGATAATTTATGCAAATATTTTGGAACATTGAAGATCTTATTGCAAAAAATGGAAATGCGAAAAATGAAATCATTTGGTGAATAAAAATAGACAATGCTTGTCCAGTTCTTAAGGAATGATCGTTTGCTCACGGCTTGGATGGAAGGGCCTTCCTCCTCCTCCTCCTCAACAATGACGCAACAATCCATATCATCGTCTTCCAAGAATAGATCCTTCAAGGCAGCCAGTGTTTCTTCTTCTTTTGACCCCCATATGATATCGTCTTGCTAAAAGGTATGCTCCAGATGCAGTATCGGTTTTTCCAATAGGTAATAAGGACCGTGCCATGGTGGCGACCAATTCTTGCACTCTTGCCATGTGTATTTGTATCCTAGACCAAAATTGGTTCCATGGCGTTTAGCTGTATTGGCTTGGAGATCCCTTGAAGATTCTTACCAAGTCCTCTGCCAGGCTCATACTCATTCCAGTTTAGTATGCTTTCAATCTTGTTGTCCCACCATTTGTCTTTGTCTATTGCATTGACCCGCTCGATATGGTGGTAGGTTTCTCCACCCAGCCTTCTTCTACCTTCAACCACCGGGATGGTCTGGCGACTATAGATGGGGTTGCTTCCATCTCCATGGATGATCACTTCCTGGTGGTTCCATTCAAACTTCACTTCCTGATGTAATGTTGACGCCACGGACCAAACGGCATGTATCCATGGCCGTCCCAATAATAGGTTCTAGGATGTCGATATGTCTATCACCTGAAAATCAACCTCGAACCATGTTGGTCCCATTTGCAAACAAAGACTGATCTCACCAATGGTAGACCTCTGACAACCGTTGAAAGCTTTCACATTCATCGACCCTTCTCTTATCTCGTACAGTCCCTTGCCCAATTTCTTGAGCGTTGTCAATGGACAGATGTTGAGGCTGGATCCCCCGTCAATCAGAATTCAGGTGATGAAGTGGTCTTCATATTGCACAGTGATGTGCAGTGCTTTATTGTGATTTAACCCTTCAGGTGGCAGCTCATCCTCGTGGAAAGTGATCTTATGACTCTCCAGCACTTGACCCACCATATTGGCCATTTCCTCACAGGTGATGTTATTTGGCATATATGCTTCGTTCAGCACTTTCATCAAAGCATTTTTGTGCGTCTCTGAATTTTGTAGCAATGACAGAATGGACATCTGGGCTGGGGTTTTGTTCATCTGATCGATGACAGAGTATTCTTTGGCCTGCACTTTCCTCCAGAGATCGTTTCGGCTTGTCTCAATGATGGGTGGCATGTTGTAAGCATGTTTGCTGGACTCTGGCAAGTGTTCAGGTGTATAGACCTTGGCGGTCCTTGTCATTCCCTGTGCGGCAGTAGCTTCTTCTATCTTGACTTTTCCTTTCCTTCTTGCCTTGGCTACATAATCCCATGGTACAGTGTTGGTGTAAAAGGGTGGTGTGGTTGACACCACCACTGTGATTGGTGCAGCTACTTTCACTTCGAATGGGACAGGTGCCTTAGCAGGTGGCATAACTTCAACCTCCAATGGCACAGGTGCATCTGCAGGTGGTGCCGCTTCAAACTCAAATGGGACTGATGTTGTTACCTCAACATCTCCGGATGGCTGGATCTGTACTATGATAGGATTAAGAGTGATTGTTGGGTTCTTTGGGTCATCACCTTATATGATCAACCCAATTGACCCCTCTGGGTCCCAATCCTCTTCTATCTCGATCATATTGAAACCTCCACCCTTATGGTCTGGGAGCGGATTGTTGCGGACACTAGGAGTATATTCCTTTGCTAGAATGACCTTATTATCAATCACATATTTATCTTATCTTTCAGTGAGCGGCATTCATCAATTGTGTGTCCCTTCATGTCGGAATGGGTCTTATTTGGATTAACCCATTGAGAGGGATTCTCAAGGGTTACAGCAGGGATAGGAGTGACATAACCAGCAGCTTTCAGCCTTTCATATAGATGTTCAATAGGCTCAGCAATGGCAGTGTATTATTTGGGCGGCTTACAGTCAAAACTGGGTCGAGGTCTTGGATAATTTTGGCGAGCAGGGAGTGGCTGGAAGTAAGATGGTTGAGAGTTGTAGGTATGGTAAATAGGAGCTGTTTGGGAATATCTGGAGAAGTAGGTTGATAATTAGATGGTGGGGATGACTGATATGTTGGTGGAGGTGTTGACTGGCATGTGGGAAAGGGTGCTTGGTATGTTGGAGAAGGCACTGGTTGATATGTGAGCGGGGGTGTTTGGTAGGTTTGATATTTCAGTGGGGATTTAGCCCTCTGTGCAACCATTACAGCTCCCACATCTCTCTTCTTAGACACACCGCTAGATTGCAGCCCCTTGTTCGTAGCCTGCAACGCTTCAAAATTGGTAACCATTCCTTTTTTGATCTTTTCTTCAATTCTATCACCTGACTTGATAATGTTAGAGAATTTGTGGTTTTCTGTGATGACCCAAAAGGTCATCTTATGTAGATTTAATTATGACTGTGTTTCGAGGCCCCGAAAGCCTCCGTCAATCTCACCTCGATGTGCGTGCACAGCCCAGGCGCGTAGCCAGGAAGCCTTTATGTGGAAACTTGATAAAGAGTTAAATTTATGATAATTAATTGAATAAAGTTGACTTTGATCAACATTTTTGGTAAACGGACCCGGATCCGTGATCTGACGGTCCCGGAAGGTCCGTAGGAAACTATGGGACTTGGGCATATGCCCAGAATCAAATTCCGAGGACCCAAGTCCGAGAAATGAATTTTTGAAAATAATAGAGGCTTATGAAAATGAACCTTGATGTGAAACCTGTGCTGCTGGGCCCGTATTATGGTTCTGGAGCCCGGAACAGGTTCAATATGTGTTATTTAAGTTATCTGTGAAATTTGGTAAGAAACGGACTTGATTTGACGGGTTTCGGATCAAAATGGGAAAATTTAGAGTTAATGAAGTTTTGAGGGTTTTCATAGAATTTGAAATTTGGTTTGGAATGTGATTTTATGTTACCGATGTCCGAATGAAATTCCGAGACCAGGAATAGTTCTGTTATGTCATTTATGACTTGTCTGCAAAATTTGAAGTCATTCCGAGTAGTATAGGCATGTTCGGTGCATTGAAGTGAATTCTAGAATTTCAAGTTCTTAAGTTTAGATTCAATTTGGTTTCGGGGATGAATTCTGAGTTTCGTTGTTGTTTTTCATGTTCCGAGAGTTCAAGCGAGTCCGTATCATGAGTACAGACTTGTTGGCGTCTTTGGACGGGGTCTCGAGGGGCTCGAGTGAGTTTCGGACCCCTCAGAGTTAATTCCAAAACAACAGAATTTTTCTGTCTGGTTTCCTTTAGTGCGTTTGCAGGTGCAAGACTGCGATCGCACAAGAGGATTTGATCAGGGGTGGAAAATGACCTGTGCGATCGCACAGGTCTATCCGCGATCGCACAGGGTAAGTTTTTGGACTGGCCCGGATTAGCTCTCTGCGATCGCAGCCCCTACCCCCGCGATCGCACAAGCCTGTTTCCCCTACTCCCCACGATCGCCAGCCTACAGCTGCGATCGCACAGTGCTCTTGAGGGCCCTAGGAAGTTGGCCTGTGCGAACGCACTTCCCCAGCTGCGATCGCACAGTATAAGCAGCTGGGCAGTGTGATTTTAATATTGGATTTGGCATTATTACACCATTTCCATCTTCTTCCCCAAGCTTCATGAGAGCTTTCAAGAGGAGCCTGCCACCCAGTGTTTGAGGTAAGTAAAATTCTCCCTAACACCTAGTTCTAAACATCAATTCCTAGTTAATCTTCCTTCCAAATTATCAAATTCATGAAATTGGGTAGTAATTTAGGGCTTTTGGGAAATTTGTGAATTATCCGGCGAATTTAAGTATAAATTACATAATTATGATCCTTAGGCTACGGGTGAGTGATCCCTTCGAGAATTTTCGGGATTCGAACGTGTGGGCCCGGGGTCAAAATTTCAAAATCCTCCAAGAATGTCTAACTTTGGGATAATTGGTTAATTCTTCTTCCTTGAGATTGAATTGATTCAATTATACTATTTGGCTAGTTGCGAGCCGTCGAGGGTAGATTTCGGAGATTTCGGGCGCATCCTTGATCCGAGGGGTGATTTCGTCACGAGGTGAGTCTCCTTTCTAATCTTGTAAGAGGAAATTGTCCCCATGGGTGATGTATATGCCATGTGTAAATTGTTTGGGGGCTACGTACGCGCCAAGTGACGAGAGTCTGTACGTAGCGGCTATTATTGTTATGTTCGGGTAGTTAGGCCCACATCATACCTTGTATGCTTCCTCGTAATGCCTTATATGCCTTTTATGCTTTTCTCGTAATGCCTTATATGCTTCCTTGTAATGCTTTATATGATTTATTGTGACGCCATATGTACTATGAAATTATGTTTTGTATAGTATTTTTCCTCTGAGGCTTTATGGAAAATTGTTGAATGGCAAGGAATTTGCTATGGAAAGTAAGTATTATAAGATATTAGGATCGGGTCGTACGCCACGGCAGGTTTGAGAGTGATTATGCCTATATGGGATCGGGTCGTACGCCACAGCAGAATTGAAAAAGTAATTGAAGTATATATATGGGATCGGGCCGTACGCCACGGCAGAGTTGAAAAGAAATTGAAATATATATGGGATCGGGTCGTACGCCACGGTAGGGTTGAGAAGTATTTGTGATATATATGGGATCGGGCCGTACGCCACGGCAGAGTTGAAAAGAAATTGAAATATATATGGGATCGGGTCGTACGCCACGGTAGGGTTGAGAAGTATTTGTGATATATATGGGATCGGGCCGTACGCCACGGCAGTGTGGAGAAATACTTGAAATACATATGGGAGCGGGTCGTACGCCACGGCGGATCTAAGACTGGTGACTATCGTTTCGTTTCGGTGGTCTTACCCTTGAGAGTGTATTATTGTTTAATTCAGTAGTTGTTTGGATTTCTGCTCTTGATATGTACTTGTTGCTTACTTCCTGACATGCCTAATGTATTTCATTATATTCTATCGTATGTTATTACTGTTGGACCTTAGTGAGTATCGAGTCGGCCTCTCGTCACTACTTCTTCGAGATTAGGCGGGATACTCACTGGGTACATATTTATTTAATATGTACTACTGCTGCACTTTTGTACTTAACTGTACAGGTTCTGAGGCCGGTGCTTCTAGTTATTGTACCGGAGATAGATCCTGAACTTGTGGACTTGACTTCACGGTGAGCTGCTTCCTCTGGCGATTCCCAGCAGCACCATGGAGTTTTCACTTACTTTTGTTATTTTCCCCGTCTATTTCATCCAGACTGTGGATTTGTATATATATTACTTTCCTTTGTATATTTCGTTAGTATGCCCCTGACACTAGTTCCTGGCACGCGTAGTGTATATACATTTGGGTTTTGGGTTGTATAGGCCTGCATATGCTTTATTTTGGCCACTTAGCGATATGCTTTTCTTTTCATATCCAGATATCATCATGTTTAACTGTCTAAAATTGGTAATTATTGACTTGTTTAATCAAATGGGAAGGGTGACACTTAGTGTAATTCATATTGGCTTGCCTAACCCCGTCATTGGGCGCCATCACAACCTGGATTAGGATTCTGGGTCGTGACATTTTCAATCACCATCAGCCGCTCATAATACTATGGGTCTTTTTCTCGGACAAAGAATCTGTTCATCTATTCTTCATCTAGGGCAGGCCTGACCTTAGCTGCTTCAGATCTCCAGCGAGTAGCATACTCGCGAAAAGTTTATGTGGGCTTCTTCTTAAGATTCTGAATATAGAACACATCTAGCGCATTCTCCGTATTGAACCTGAATCAGTCCATGAAGTATGATGCCATGTTCACCTAATTGGACCACTCCTTAGGGTCTTGGCTGATGTACCAAGACAGAGCATCCCCCGTGAGGCTCCTCATAAATAACTTCATGCGAATCTTCTCATATCTTCCCACTCCAACCAATTTATCATAATATGTCCTCATATGGACCCTAGGATCACTTGTACCGTTGAACATCTCAAACTTAGGAGGTTTGTAACCCTCGGGTAGTTCAACATCGGGTTGTATGCAGAGATCTTCATAGTTCAGCCCTTCAACTCCCTTGCTTCCTTCAACACCTTGAACTCGGCTGGTCAGCTTCTTAAGTTCTTCAGCCAAATTCTTGATAAGCAAATCCTTCTCACTGTATTCAGGTGTGCATGAAATGGGTTTGGTGGAGTGTGGCAGAGTCTCCACGTAGATGGGGTTGTTGTGATGGCCTGGCGCCTGGGTATAGAGGTGGTCATTTGTGTAGTTTTGTGGTTCATGGATGATCAGTGGGGTGTACCTCGGAGTGTGGCAGCTGTTGCATTGTAGTGCAATAGTTGGGTTTTTTGGTGGAGTTGTGTGATGAGTTGTGGGAGGATTCTGTTTGTTTGGTGTGTTTTGAGGAGGTATGGGGTTTTGGGTGTTTGGATGATTGACGTCCGGAATACTGAGTGAGAAGGATAAATTTGCCAGATTTCGGACAAGCTCAAGCTCCCCTTGGAGCTTCAACAACCTTTTCTCGAGTTGTGTCATAGCCTCATTCTGAACCATAGTACCTTGACTTTAAGTAGCTTCTTTTCGTTCTACTGGCGTTGTGTTGTCTTTCCTAATATTGCTCGAATCTTCCATTTTCCCTTTGCCTTTGCTTTTTCCCTTAGGTGGACTAGGAGGAGGAGAAGGTGGAGGGCCCCTGGATCTTGTATAGTATGATGATGATGCCAGAATGCACGAACCAACCTTTAGGGAGGGGACATTCAAAAGAAAACAAAAACAAAATAAAAGGTAGCCAAGTTAGTGAGGGTCATGAGAAAATATTGCAGTATTTAAACACATAGTGCAAGAATATAAAGGTGTGTCCTAATTTGGGAGCCTCGTTGTGCCCGAGGTAGGCCTAGAGACAAATTGATTTGGGGAACTTAAATGCCAGAATGCCTCATTTCATTAATGTAAAAAATAGACGAACCCAAAACGACACTAAAATAATAAGCAAGAAATCAAGTCACTAGTGACCATTGGCCTTATTACATTGATAAAGTGAAAAAGGAAATCCTATTCTACTTGGTCTCAGAAGGTCCTTCCCCAGATTCGTCATCCTAGATCCCATCGAACAGATTCCCTAGCTCACGTAGTCCCGGTAGTAGGTATGCTCTAGCCAGGTGCCCTCCTTCATTCTGTAACGACCCGGTCAGTTGTTCCGTAGAATTTGGATTATTATTATTGTTATTGACTTGTTCTATATTGGTTATACTGTAATTTATGTGTTAGAGTTGGTAGGCTTGAAATCAAAATGGTTGCAGTGAGAGTTTAGTCATTCAGTCTTTAAAACTAGTCTTGAAGTGAGAAAAGTCAACTGAGAGTTGACTTATTGGCAAACGACCTTGGAATGCAGATCTTATGGCTCGGATAGCTTTGTTAGGTGATTTGGGACTTAGGAGTGTGTTCAGAATAATTTTGTGATGTCCGGTGTAGAATTAGGCTTAGATTGGTGAAAGTTAGTTTTTGGCGATTCCGGTCGGCAGTGGAAAATAGGCTATCGGGGTTGGAATGGAATTCCGACAGTTGGAACAGGTTCATAATGTTATTTTGGACTTGTCTGCAAAATTTCGGGTCAATCGGAGTTGTTTTGAATANTTTGGTTGGGGTCCCGAGGGGCTCGGGATTGATTTCGGGTGGTTAACGGGCATTTTTGGACTTAAAAACACTGCTGTTTCTGGTGTTTTCACAGCTGAAGGTTATTCACTGCGATCGCTAGGTAGGTGTGCGATCGCGTAGGGTTAAAATGGACCAGGGTGAATTTTTTCAGTGCGATCGCCGAATAAGGGTCGCGATCGCGTAGCTTTGAAGGTCAAATCAGTGCGATCGCGTGGGGTTCATCGCGATCGCGTAGAGTTAGCCAGGCGCGTGGGGAGCGGAGTCAGTTGTTCTTCGCGATCGTGTGAGAATGGTTGCGATCGCGTGGGTCGAGGTTCCATTGAATTGCGATCGCGTGGCTTATGATGCGATCGCGTAGGGTCTTCTGTGGGCCTGAGAGATTTGTTATTCGCGATCGCGTGAGTACATCCGCGATCGCAGTGCATGAATAACTGGGCAGTTAAATAATAAACCCTCCGCGAGTTAAACCATCCTTACACCATTGTTGAGCGGAGGAAAGCTTTTTGGGAGATTTTTGAAGGAGAAAATCAGTGGGTATCACAGAGGTAAGTAATTTGATTATTAAAACTCGTTTATGGGTGATTTTAGACCATAATCCCAGCCTTTAATTCATGAAAAACAGTAGAAAAATAGGATTTTGGGGAATGAGATTATGAGACCTTCAAGGATCGATTTGAGGGGTCAAACTAACTCCAATTTCGGTGTTCTTTATATGTACCAAATCGTGAGAAGACAAAGAAAACTTTTGTATAAGAATTTCTGAGTTTAGGGACGCGGGCCCAAGGGTCGGGTTTTGCCCGGTTTCGGATTTTTGAGTAAATTTGATATCTTTCGATTGGAAATTGTTCCTTAAGCACATATTGATGATAAAAATCTAAACTTGGTAGCTTTGGAGCCTTCGGAGGTTGATTCGAGAGGCAAGCGCATCGCGGAATAATTTTGGGCTAGTTTTGAAGTAAGTAATGTCTTTAAATCATGTCCTGAGGGTATGAAACCCCGGACTATGCACCCTTTCACGGGTTTTGAAATAAAAAGGTGGAAACTTTGGAAACATGTTTCCTATTTAGGCGACTATCGAGTTGCGGAACCGATTTTTAAGCCTTTGCTTAATTAGTAATTATACATTATGATATGTTTTGGGTTGTAAGCCGTGTTTAGGGCCTAGTGCCGACTTGTTTACCCTTCGGGGGTTATGTTTTACTATCTTTCTCACTGATATGTTATGATTTTCCACTCAGTCTTTTCTGTGAAATTGTTTTGACACTCAGAGTATTTTGATACTACTTCTTGAAAATGAAATACTGTTTT
>ML244059.1:7235-34044 GCA_005239495.1 Nicotiana undulata | reverse complement strand
ACTACAAGAGCCAAGAATTTATCACAAAAATTATTTTGCACCATGCAACTTATTATTATTTTCAGAGGGGTATTCTAGATCACATTTCTCATACAAGAGACTAATTTCTTTAGTAGCAAAGAATCCAAGAGTCTCTTCCTAGCAACACAAGACTAATTCCCTTAAGAAAGTTGTCACACCATCTATCATAGGGACAAGTCACCCGGTTCACTTAAAAAATGTATTTCTTGGGAAAGAACCGTAGCATGAAGAAAACCCAAGAAATTCTTATAACTATGTAATTGAAATGAACTACTACTAGAAACGAAATTAAGAAGCTAAAAGTAAAAATAAAATCAACTACTAAAAACTAAACCCAATCATACCAAGCCCGGCAAGGGAACATAATATCTATAAGTAACAATAAAGCCCGGCAAGGGCACATAACAATGTTATCACCCAAGTCATATTTAGATACAATGTATAGAAACAACAAAATAAGCACATGCCACCCCCAACTTTAAATATTGCAGTGACCTCACTGCACAATATATAACAATAACAGATCAAAGTTTGAGGGTCTCCCTGATGTCTGCATCAGACTAGCAGACTGTAGGGGAAGTGGCTGGACAGCATGGCTATGAGCTCTCATCACCCTGCTCACCATCGGCAGCAGCATCATCATCATCATCATCATCGTCATCCTCACCACCATCATCACCATCAGAAAGGAAGGAATACTCTTCGCTGTCATCAGCATCTGCAACAGGCAGTCTAATGTATATATATAGAGAGAGAGAGAGAGAGTTAGTAAAAATAGATTAACTAGAAGTCTAATGTTTTACTCTTCTTTGGTGGAAGAGTTCTAGTCAACTTCAATTTCTAACTCTTCCCTTATCTTGGATAGAGTTCTTTTCAAGTAAGGAGTCTTTCTCCTTATCAAATATGCAACATTTTTATTCAGGGAATATCATATATAACCACTTATATTTATCCCTTTCACGTGCAAGCCTTTTTCTTGATTCTATCTGTCACCTATGTACACTATCCATGGACCTGGTTCATGTATGTGTTCCTTTGTCAATAATCAAAACAAACTTCCTCGGGCAAAAAAATTCACCCTTTTTGATGATGACAAACTTCGTGCTTTTCATAAGCATGAAACCTGTTTCAACTCAGCTCAACATCAACACGCTGTTAGAACACTTTCCATTTTAAAGACATAAATCATCAAGAACTAGGTTCATTAGGTTATAAATATCACAGTCCAAAGCAAACGCACACCTTATGTCACGACCCAAATTCTCAACCTTAGGGATCGTGATGGCGCCTAACACCACAAGCGCTAGGCAAGCCAATGTTATAAATTATACAATCATTTTCTTTATAACTTTATTTAAACATGAATAAACAAAACACGAAATCTAATACTTCGCCATAAATGAAATCAGGATTTATATTCAAAGTTACAGACGAGCCATCAACTAATGCTAATTCCATAACTAACCAGGGTTTGGTGTAACAATTCACGAACTACTAAGAATGCTACAAATAATGGGCTGAAAGAATTATATATATGTTTTTGAAAGAAGTAAAACAGTGTACGAAAATAAGTGAAGACTCCAGGAATCTGCGGACGCTAGCAGATCTACCTCGTGTCTCCGAGCAATGACCTCAGCTACTAAATCTCCTAAATCTGACCAGTACCTGGAACTGCACAAAAGAGTGCAGAGTGTAGTATCGGTACAACTGAACCCATGTACGGAGTAAGTGTCGAACCTAACCTCA
This sequence comes from Nicotiana undulata, assembly GCA_005239495.1. Lineage (NCBI taxonomy): Eukaryota > Viridiplantae > Streptophyta > Magnoliopsida > Solanales > Solanaceae > Nicotiana > Nicotiana undulata. Next base: position 32,277 of record ML244059.1, on the reverse strand, counting down.
GCGAAGTAGTGACGAGGCTACGGCGGGGCATTAACAACATATAACCTGTGACAATAATATATATAATAACACAATAACATAATTCTACACGAACAAGAAAAATGTAACTGAGACAATAATTATAAAACAGGAAGGAAATCTAAACACATCAATCCAAATACTGCAACAATAATAGAAAAAAATAACTCAACCGCCTCTTTCACGCCTCAGCTATAACCAATTCTCAAAAATTTCCAAGATTTCAAACTTTAATTTTTAATGACAGTATTGCCAAAAATATAGAGAAAACAGTAAAATAAACATTTAAACTTTTCAAATCCGTAAGTCTCAAATCCTTGAGTTTCAAAGAAAAACCAGTAAAACATCTTTTGAAATCCAGTAAAAATATTTTTCGTAAAATTCAATAAATCATAAGTGTCTTCCCTTATCTCACCTTTTGTTGCGGTGTGCAACCCGATCCCACCTGTCCTCCCTTATTCCTCCTCCCTATATATATCACCCGTATTGCTCATGTTGCGGCGTGCAACCCGATCCCACATGTCCACCCTTATTACATCTTTGTTGCGACGTGCAACCTGCTCCCACCAGACATATCATAACCTTATATTAATTTATGAAAATTTCACAATTCAGGCCAAGCCTTTCACAACATTACCGTTTCAACAATACATCACAACCTTATATTAATTCATAAAGCTTTAACAATTAAGGCCAAACCTTTCACAATATCTCTCTTTCAGCAATATATCACAACCTTATATTAATTCATAAAGCTTTCACAATTAAGGCCAAGCCTTTCACAATATTTACTCAATCATGATCCCAACAGGAACATCAATGTGTATATATAAACTTCTTAAAACAACACCAAACTGCTCAATCAATTGTCCCACAAGGGAACTCAATAAACAACCAATACTCTTTATACACCCGCCACAACAATTGTCAACAATCAATTGAAACCACACAATCACGTAAACCTCAACAATCATAAAACAGTTACATTGTATTCCTCATGACTTCCTCAATATTATCAATAATGAAACCAACAAGACAACAATGCTAGATAGTCATAGAACAATTTAGACAAAAATCAATTAAGCTGGGATGGGGAAGGGATCATGCTTAACTGGCAATTTGAGTGGTGCATAGATACCCGTCACCTCACCTATACAACACACCCATGAATTTAACATATAAAATAAGTGGGGACTCCTATTCTCTCAAGCCAAAGTTAGACAAAATACTTACCTCGATCTCACAAGCAGTTCACTGTTCTTGCACTGCCTTTCCTTTAGAATTTGCTTCTAATCCGCTCGAATCTAATTACAATTGGTTTATTGTTATCAATCATAGCCTAAAGGAATCATCTTTATTGAAAAGCAATGGTTTTCCTAAGTTTTCCAATTTAATTTCAAAAATCGACCCTGGACCCACTTGGTCTAAACTCGAAGTTCGGACCAAAACCCGTTTACCCAATCTCCCCTGAGCCCGGGTATGCAATTGGTTTTGGAATTCGAGGTCCAATTCCTAAGTTCTACCCCAAAATCCCAATTTTTACCATGAAAACTCTAGATTTTTGGTTGAAATTTTGTTAAAAGTTGTTAAGGAATGAAAGGAATTAGTTAAAGATCACTTACAAATGATTTGGAGAAGTTTGGGTCTTTAACAAATCGCCTATAGAGGTTTAGGGTTTGAGATAATTGAAGAATGGGTGAAAATACCGTCAAAAAGCTCATTTAATAGGCTGCGTATGTTGCGACATCCGGCACCAGCAGTATTTTTCCATCACTAAAATAGGCATAACTTCTCCATACGATGTCCAAATTCGATGATTCTTTTTCCTATGGCTCCAAAATTTCGATACGGATCTAATGGTTCAATAAAAACTACATTTGGAGTACATTTGTTTGGTGTGGTGTCATTTTATGTTTGAAGAAACAACGGTGAAGCATAAAAAACAAGCGCAACATAGCCTAGACTTATCCGAAACTCACTCAAGCCCTCGGGGCTCCAACCCAAACATGCACGCAAGTCTAAAAATATCATACGTACTTGCTTATGCGATCAAATCATCAACATAGCATCAAAACTATGAATTTAACCTCAAAACTCATGATTTTCTCAAGAACACTTAATTTTTCTAACTTTTCAACCGGATATCCGAATTAAATCAAATCAACTCCGATTCTCATGAAAATTCACAGATAGGACTTAAATAACACAACGAACTTGTTCCGGCTACGGAATCAAAATACGGGCCCGATATCATAAATTTCACTTATTATTTCCTTTCTTTATTTCTTGAATTAACCAGCACAATAAATTTTCTTCAAAAATTATTTTCTAAGGCTAGGGACCTCGGAATTCAATTCCGGGCCTGCGCCCAAGTCCCATATTTTAATGCGAACCTCCCGGGATTTTTGTAACATAGATCCGGGTCCGTTTACTCAAAATGTTGACCGAAGTCAACTAAAACCAAATTTTAACTCTAGAAATTTCTATTTCTCGTATTTTCACATAAAAGCTTTCTGGTTTCACGCCCGGACTGCGCACGCAAATTGACTACATTAAAATTAGTTTTTTGAAGGCCTAGGAGCCTGGAATGGAGTCTTAATTATTAAGATGACCCTTTTGGGTCATCACACCTTATCTGTCCCCTTTTGGCATCATCGAAAAGTTGCATTTTAAGTTAAGTAACCAGATTTTAACAGATATCACTCATGGACACTGGGGCTACTTCAAAATCATGGATTCAATTTTCTCTTTTTTAATTTAAGAATATTATCCATCTAAGAAATATAAACAAACATTTAGAGCAAAAGCAGTGATTTTCATTGATTGATAAGATCCTACCACAAGGCATAAGAAGAAATAAAACCATAGAACCATGAGCAAAAAATAGAGAAATCTCACTTGGGTCACTGGTTACAACTGGGTTAGGAAGGATTTAGAACTATGAAGGACCAGGTTCTTGGTTCTTGGCTTGAAGCAGTTTCAACATATCTGGAAGAATACCATCATTCTTCTCTGTTTACTTTGCAAGCTCCCACTTGAGATAGTCTCTCTCAGCCTCTACTTCAACCAACCTAGTCTTCAATCCTTCAATCTCAACATCCTTAACCATTTTCTTCCACTATTTGAGAATTTTCGCTCTTTTTGGTAGACGTTGTTATTTTAGTCACAACTGAACCCTCTGCCACAACCTTTCTTTCTTGAGAAATCTTTCTCTTTTGTCACTAGGTATGGTTACTTCCACATCTTTATCTTCATCCTCACGAACTAGGTTCATATTCTCAATATGGACTACTTTACTTGGCTTACCATTTTTTTTCTTTTCGAACAACTTTCTTGGCACTCTCAGCGAAGGCCTTTTTACATTGGCCTTACTTTGCTTCTTCTTCTTGTTATTGTAACTATCTAACACCTTTTGCAGCAGATTGGGACTCTTGTATATTTTAGCAAGAGAATGAACTAGTTCATGAAATCATTTCCTTAACCTAACCAGCCCATTTGCTGCACTTCTATCACCAGAAGTATCACTTATCTCCTCTGATTATATCCTCATACTTTCATTCATAGTATCCTCATTATCACAAATATCTTCACTCCATACCACCATTGCACATGTCTCATCATGTAATCCATAATCAATGGGTGAATCAAATCTAACCACTTGTTCTTCAACCATTCCCCTCGCATCAGCCTCAACACCCTCGCTCTTCTTTTATTTTTACTTTTTTTTACCACCAATGTCTTCAGTAACAACATTTTCTTTTTTCAATACCAGCCACACACCAAACCATAACATGCCCATTCTCAAGCTTTTTTGCAATTTCAGAACCAAACTCAGAGGTGAGAAATGTAGAGGTTACTTATTCAGCTTCAGAAGAAACTGGTTCTTCCGCCTCAATCGCAGACCAGATCATCAGAATTCTATGGTTCTTCTACTTGACTGGCTTGTAGCATCTCACTCATTTTCTTAGCTTGTTCTCTACTGGTCACTGTGTTGCATGCAATCATTCTGATATGCTTTTTCTTGGGGGTTTGGGTGGTTGAAAGTGTGGGTGAAGGTTATTTGGGTGGTGAGGAAGAGTTGTCAGAGTTTTTGGGATTCTCATGGGTGTTTACCATTTGATCAGTTCAAAAACTTGAGAGAAATATAGAGAGTTTTGAGGTTTTGGATATTTTGATATTTCGAAAAAATTTGAGATAAGAGGGTAAGGTTAGATCAATTTAAAGATGAAAAGGTTGAGTGTATAACAACAACTTTTTGGAGGTTAGAAGTCTTTTCATTTTGGGAGTTTTAGTTTGAAGATGCGCCAGACTCTTCCCAAATATTTCGGCAATTATGGTGCATGGGACTCTTGATGAAACTAGGTCATTTGTAGATAATTGGTTCAAAAGTAGTTTAGGATAACGTGGGACTCTTTTTAGTTCATGATCCATATGCAGTTATTTCAAATTATGCAGAGTGTAGAATACATACCGTATAAGCTCGATGAACCAGGTTCTTCACTGAAAGTTCTCTTGTGTAAGACTAATTTTTTCAAGAAAATAAGGATAATATCATTAGACATTAGTGAGGCATTTTAGCCATGGCACAAGAGTATACTAATAAAAGTATGAGACTGAGCAATATCTAATCTGATTATTTATAAAATTCACAAATTATCTAACCAATCATAAAGTTAGAAATGGTTCCTCTTAGGTGATCTTAATCATCCCTAATTCTAACATGTTTCTTTCAAAGTGATCTCTACTTAGAGATTTTGTGAAGATGTCAGCTATTTGCTTGTCAGTAGCACAAAATTCCACAGTGATCAAACCATTTTCATAGTTGTCCCTCAAAAAGTGATGCCTGACATCTATGTGCTTAGTTCTCTTGTGATGAACCTGGCTCTTGGTCATACTAATTGCATTAGTGTTATCATAAAAGATGGCGATACAACCAACACCAATTCCAAAGTCCATTAATTGTTATATGATCCACAATAATTGAGCACAACATGAGGAGGAAGCAACATACTCCACTTCAGCAATAGATAAGGCCACATAATTTTGTCTTTTGGTGGCCCAAGACACAAGACATGAGCCAAGAAAGTGTGTCATACCTGAGGTGATCTTTCTATCCACAAGAACCTTCATAATCAACATCAGCATATTCTACTAAGTTGAAATTACTACCTTTTGGATACCATAGACAAATGTTATTGGTGCCTTTTAGGTATCTCAAGATCCTCTTGACAACAGTCAAGTGAGACTCCTTTGGATTTGCCTAAAATCTAGCACAAAGGTCTACAGTGAAAACAATGTCAAGTCTGCTAGCAGTGTGATATAACAAAGAACCAATCATTCCCCTATACAACTTCTGATAAACAGATGAACCAAGTTCATCTACATCCAATTTTGTGGCTGTTGCTATAGGGGTGTCAATTCTTTGGATGTTCCTTCCCCATTTTGTTGTTGAGGAACTTGTTCATGGATAGTTTCCCTCAAGGTTTGAGGATTTGTTCCTCTCTAGTAAGTTGCCCCTGTCAAGTTGCCCTGGGTTGAAAGACATGTTCTATCACATGTTCCTTCTTGTGATGCAGCTTCAGGATGGACTTTGGTTTCATTTGAGTTTCTTACCAGCCCAATTGCTTCATCATCATGTTCATGCTTCTCAGAAAGAATGTTAGTTTCATCAAAACCCACATGTACACTTTTTTCTACACATATAGTTCTTTTGTTATGAATCTTATAAGCTTAGAATATCCAAGAATACCCCCTCATAACTTCTGGGATCAAACTTACCTAGGTAGTTTTTACCATTATGTGCACAATGCACTTGCATCCAAATGCCCTAAGATGGGATATGTTTGTCTTTCTCCCTTTAAGTAACTCATAGGGAGTCTTATCTACAAGAGTTCTAGTCATGCACCTATGTATAATGTATCATGAAGTGTTCACGGCTTCTGCCCAGAAACTACGGGGCAGTTTACTAGAAAGAAGCATAGTCCTAGCCATTTCTTCCAATGTCCTATTGTTTCTTTCAACGACTCCATTATGTTGTGGAGTCCTAGGAAAATAAAAACTATGATCTATGCGATTCTCATCACAAAATTCAACAAATTTAGCATTTTCAAATTCAGTACCATGATCAGACCTAATTGATGCAAGTTGATTACCTAGTTGTTTATGAGTTTTTCTAACAAAAGACATGAACATGTCAAATGCTTCACCTTTAGATGTTAGAAACAGTGTCCAAGTAAACCTAGAATAATCATCAACAAGCACCATCACATATCTCTTACCACATTTGCTTAATGTTCTCATTGGACCAAAAAGATCCATATGGACCAGTTCCATCGTCCTGATGGTACTTACCATTTTATTGCATTTAAAACAGAATCTTACATGCTTCCTCCTTGCACAAGCCTCATAAACTTTATCTTCCTTGAACTTGATGTTAAGCAGCCATATCACGAGGTCCTTAGAGACTAATTTATGGAGTTGACTCAGATTGGCATGTCCAAGTCTCTGCCAAAGGAGGGGAACATTATCCAACACACTTAAGCAAGTGAGTTCATTTTCTGAAAAAATGGACAGATCTACAACATATATGTTGTTCACTATTTTTCCCTGCCTTTCCAACCTCAATGATATCACCTTTCTTCCCATTTTCAAAGGATACATTACCTCCTTTAAGGTCCTAAAGTGAAAGGAACTGGTTCTTGCTTCCTGTCATATGCTTTGAGCAGCCACTATCCATGTACAATATTTGGCTGCTCCCCTTCACTTGGACCTGCAAAAAGAAATCAGGGGTTAGTCTTAGGAACCCAAATAGTTAGGGTCCCTTTCTATAGGCAAAAGGATAAATCAAGTTCGTTTTAGCCCAACTTGGCAACCTATTTTTCCCTAGAACACATTTTTTGTTCTTTTGACTTGCCTTTTCTTTTGTAGCGCATTCACTCTTATAGAGACCAGTGTTATCACAGTGTGTGCAAATTTTATTCTTAGGGAGTGTGAGGTACTTTCTTTTGGGATCCCACTTAGGTGCATAGTTTCAAAAGCCAAGTCCCCTTCTGCTGCTACTTTGGTGTTCTTGTAGCCATGGAAATGCATCAGAGTACCTGTTCCATTTACATGTTCTATCTAACTCATGCTTAACCTTAGTCAAGTCCTCCTTCAGGGTTCTTGCCAGTTCATCTCTTTTATAAATCTCATATTTTACCTTTCCTAGATCCTTTTCTAGTGAGAGTTGTGTGTCACTAGCTATTTCATTACATGTTCCTAACTTCAATTTCAGATTTTCATATCTAAGTTCTGAGACAACTGTATCAAGTGCATAAACCTGGTTCTTTAAGGCAGTATTTTCCTATTCAATTTTACAAATATTTATTTCCAGATTTTGCATTCTGCTTTCAAAAAGTTACACTATTTTGACAACTATTCTTTTTCAGAACTTATATTCTTAAATTCATCAATTAAAGTTAGCAACAATGTTGATAGTCTATCTTTAGAAAGGAGTTTAATTTTATCCTTAAGGTCCAGAAAACTTATCTCAGATTCTTCATCAGGTTCATCTTTAGATTCTCGAATAAGATCTCGTTCAGCATTATCATTAATGTCCTCATCTGAAATATCTTTCCAAGTAGCAACCATTGCTTTGGATGACCTTTTGTTGTAGTTCTTATTTTCATGAACAAGTTCCTTCTTTTTGTTCATTCTCTCAGATTCTTCTTTTTCCACTCAACTTCCCACATAGGACAGTTCTTGACCATGTGGTTCTTTTTACCACATTTGAAGCATCCATCAGTCATCTGCAAGTGATCTCTTCTCATCTCCTTCCACAAAGAATAATAGTGATCATTGAATAGTGGTGGCCTAGTGGTGGATTGCTCTTTACAGTTTTTAGGTAGTGACTCATCTTGATCTTTTCCTAAGGTATTAGCCTCTTCAAGGATAACCCGCTCTGATACCAATTGATATTTTGCACTTTAATACCACACAAGAAGGGGGGATTTGTGTGGTGTCCAAGTTTTCCCGTGCATGATAGAAGGACATGGTTCTACTATGTGTTCCTTATACTACTATCGGCGAATAATAAGTGCAGAAATTAAAGAACATTAGGATTTTTACGTGGAAAACACCCGGCTCAAAAGGTGAAAAACCACGACCTACTACCTAGTAGGATTTTCTCCAAACACTTCTATACAACTGTCATGGCCCAATTTACCCTCTGGATGGCCTCGTGACGGCACCTAGTCTCTACGACTAGGTAAGCCTAAATTTGCGTAAAATAATATAATAAAAATAAAGACATAAAGGAAAGCACAAGTAGACATAACATAGCCGCTCGACATGTACAATTATAATTCCCAAAACCCGGAATGTCACGTTTAGTCACAAGCTCTACACCAAGATAGCTCTATACAACGAACGGAAATACATAAAAAGTCTATCTAAATCTGGAGTGGAAGGTGACTCGAAGGGCTCTGCGGACGCGGCAGAGTTACCTTGCGGTCTCCTTGAAGATGATACAATGACCCCTAGCCACGGAACTGAGTACTGGTACCTGGATCTGCACACGAAAAACATGTGCAGGAAAGGGCATGAGTACACCACAATTGGTACCCAGTAAGTGCCAAGCCTAACCCCAGTCAAGTAGTGACGAGGTCAGGTTAAGGATCTACTGGATTTATAAATAAAACGGTTTAAAACAGTACAGAGGGAAAATAAATTCTAAGGTAAGCAGTAAAAATGAATAATTTGAAATAAAACAGCAACAGGGAGCCCTCGGCTCAGCACAACGTATAACACAGTGGGACCTCCCGGGATACCGTCTCGTAGTCCCAAATATCAAGATGTAGTACAGGCGGATCTACCGGAATACGTCCGTAGTCCCAATTTAAATATGCAGTACAGAGGGATCTCCCGGAATACGTTTGTAGTCCCAATTTAAATATGCAATGCGGAACGAATGACAGATAAGGCATCAATTGAAACGGTTCCTCAAATAGCAGGTAGGAAAGCAATAAGCTAACTAACATGGCGCACAGAGTGTCAGATAAGAAATTAAATATTAAACAGGTAAGCATGCTTTCCTAATCTAAGTTAAACAATTTAACACAGTAAAGCAAGGTAATAGGAGAAAAACAATTTATAATTTTCGGCGAAAAATGGAATTATTTTTTTTGCAATAGTGGTCCGTGTACGTACTCGTCACCTCACGTACACGGCTCCCACACAACAATTAATATCAAAACAACCTAAGGGAAGTCCCCAACACATAGTTAGGCAAGCCACTTACCTCGACTGCTCTACTCAACTCGAAACCACATTCTTGCCACGAGTACCCGACTCCGAATGGCCCAAATCTATTCAATTTGCATAATGTAAATATCACTTTAAGAAATCAATATAGCTAATTAGTTCGAAGCTAATACGCGAAAGTAGAAAAATTGCCCAAAAAGTCCCCCGGGCCCACGTTTCGGAATCGGGTAAAAGTTACAAATTCCGAACACCCATTCACTCACGAGTCTGACCATACAAGAATTACGCGAATCAGATACCAAAATCTCGATCAAAACTCAAAAACTTGGCCTAAGAACTTTATCCAAATTTTCCCCTATTTTCCACCATAAATTCGAAATTAAAGGATAGATTTAAGTGTATAATCATGGAAATTAGTCTAAACCGAGTAGGAATTACTTACCCAAATTGCCCAGGTGAAAATCTCTTCAAACATCGCACTTTCCCCAGCTCCCAAGTTCAAAATATGAATAATGGTATAAACCCTCGATTTTAGATTTTAAGACTCTGCGCAGCTCTTTTCTTCACTGCGATCGCGGACACCCAGTCGCGATCGTGAAGAGCAACTCACATGCGCCCTCATATAACACTATGCGAACGCGAGGATTCGTTTGCGAATGCAATTCTCAATTACCCCAGACCTACGCGATCGCGGTTGGCTACACGCGACCGCGTAGAGAAACACTCAAATCCTCTGCCGCCTAATTTATTCTACGCGAACCCGACATGGCTTATGCGAACGCAGTGGCTAAGCTGCCCACCCTACGCGATCCATTTCTTGCGATCGCGATGTACAAAAATCCTGCCTGCCTCCATTTACTCTACGCGATCGCGGACTCCCTCATGCAATCACACAAGGCTAAAAAAAAGTGCCCGTTGAGCATCCGAAACACACCCGAGGCCCTCGGGACCTCAACCACACCTACCAACCAGTCCTAATACCTCATTCAAACTTGGTCGAAAACATATCACATAACACCAAAATCAAGAATTATGCATGGATTCAAGCCTAAGAACTTATGAAATTTCCAAAATCTACAACTGATGCCGAAACACGTCAAAACTACTCCGAATGACCTCAAAATTTACACACAGGTCACAAATTACACAACGGGCCTATAGCAACTTTCGGAATTCCATTCCGAGCACGATATCAAAAACTTTTATCGGCCGAAATTCTAACTTTCGCCAATTCAAGCCTAAATCTACTATAAAGCTCGAAAAAACATTCCGAACACGCTCCTAACCCCGAAATCATCCAACGGAGCTAACAAAGTCGACGGATTTCCATTCTGGATCCGTCTTCACATAGTTCCAACTACAGTCCGATTTTTAAAGCTTAAACTCATATATGTGTCCAACAACTCTCCGAATTTCACAACTAATCATTCCGACAAGTCCCATAAGCATATATAAAAGTGGATAAAGCAGTTATTAGAGGATCGGGGAGCTAACTCTCAAAACGACCAACCGGGTCGTTCCAACAACTCTGAGCCAACAACAAAGTTTACAAACACTTGCAAACCTTAGGATTAACTCTAAGCCTTAATCAACCACAGGTTGTTGCGACTTCTTCATGTTAACTCTAGCTTGAACAAATCGAGTTTACAACCCCTTGCATACCTAAGGATTAACTCTAACCCTTATAGCAACATGTCACAAGCTGTTGCGACTACGTCAAGTTAACTCTAACTTGAATAATACAACCCAGGTACCTAGTACAATTTGCTTCTAAGAATGCTGAAAGGTAAAACTCAAAAAGCCTACTACACTTGAAATTAGAAATAAAGAAAGACACATAAAACTCTTTATGGAGCTGGTTCTTCAATATGGTTCATGTAGCTTCAGTATTGCACTCTTAAAACTCACAGGAATTGCTCACAAAACGCCTTGCTATTTTGCTCTCGATTCTTGTTTAACTTCAGTATGTGTGCATCACATGTACAAGAGAAGACAACTGATATACATTTTATATATATATATATATATATATATATATATATAGAGAGAGAGAGAGAGAGAGAGAGAGAGAGAGAGAGAGAGAGAGAGAGACAGAGACAGAGAGAGAGAGAGTTAGAAAATAAAGATTAACTAGAAGTCTAATGTTTTACTCCTCCTTTGTGGAAGAGTTCTAGTCAACTACAACTTCTAACTCTTCCCTTATCTTGGATAGAGTTCTCTTCAAGTAAGGAGTCTTTCTCCTTATCAAATATGCAACCTTTTCGTTCAGGGAATATCAAATATAACCACTTATACTTATCCCTTTCACGTGCAAGCCTTCTGCTTGATTATGTCCGCCACCTGTGTACATTGTCCATGTACCTGGTTCAGGCATGTGCTCCTTTGTCAATCATCAAAACAAACTTACTCGGGCCAATGGAAATACATCTTGATATGAGCTCATACACTCACACTCTCTGAGTAATCAATCTCACTGTCTCGCATTCTCTCTCACTATGCTAGTTGCTCAGCACACTCAATCACTCAGCGTTGTACAATACCCGTTGCGGTGTGCTGCCCAATCCACATATATATAGTCGACTGCGCTCATTGGGGGTGTGCAGACTCTGGAGGGCTCCTTCAGCCCAAGCACTATATCACTGTGGCATGCAGCCCGATCTCATAAAATGTAATCAATATATCATTGCGGCGTGCAGTATGATCACATAAAACGTAATCAATACATCATGTTGCGACGTACAACCAGATCCCAAAATATCACTCTCACTCAGGCCCTCGGCCTCACTCAGTCATCAATCTCTCCAGTCTCACTCATAGGCTCACAACGTCATGAAACTAGCCCGACAATAATGATATGATTTATCAATAAATAATAACTGAAACTGAGATATGGTATGAATGAAGGGATATGACTGAGTACGAAATATCAATAAAATCAGTGAGATGACAGTAAGAAACGACCATTATGGGTCCAAACAGTATTAGCATAATGCCTAATATGATGTCTAGCATGATTGACAGCTTAACTACTTTATCATATGGTAAAATTATGGATAACAACAAAGTACGACCACTATATAGTTCCATGGGAGCAATAGAGTCCCAATTCACATGGTGCACGCCCACACGCCCGTCACCTAGCATGTATATCACCTCAATACCAATCACATAACACATATTACAGGGTTTCATACCCTCAACACTAAGTTTAGAAGAGTTACTTACCTCGAACGAGCCAATACTAATACCGAGCAAGCCAAGCGATGCTCCAAAGATGCCATCACGCGCGTAGTGACCTCTGAACGGCTCAAAACTAGCCAAAAGTAACTCAAATACATCAAATAAATCCCAAGAAACAATTCCAAATGATAAAGATTGAATCCTTAATCAAAACCCAAAACCGGCCAAAAATCACACTCGGACCCGCGTTGTGGAACCCAACAAAACTCACAATATTCGACAACTCATTCAATTACGATTCCAACCATACTAGTTTCACTCATATATGACTACAATTCGATGTAAGCAGTAAAAATTTCAAAACCCCCAATTTCTCTTTAAAATTTCATCAACTAATTGCCAAAAATGAAGATAGATTCATGAAATATAACCAAACCCGTGTAGAAACACATACCCCAATTCATATGGTGAAATTTGCTCCAAAAATCGCCTCAATCCGAGTCCCACATCTCAAAATATGAAGAAAAGACAAAAAACCTCCATTTATATCTTCTGCCAGCATTTTCGCATTTGCGGATAAGTCGCCGCATCTGCGACCTTCGCTTTTGCGGAAAAAGTCTCGTGTTTGCGAGACAGCAGTGCATTTCTCGCACCTGCCCCATCCAACTATACCGACAAGTCCAATTACTAAAAACACAGACCTACTCGAAGCCTCAAATCACACATAACAACATCAAAACGACGATTCGCACCTCAAATCAAAATCTATGAACTTTGAACTTTCGATTTCAAAAAACCGCGCCGAAACATATCCTATCATCTCGGAATAATCTGAATTTTGCACACAAGTCCCAAATGACATAACGAAGTTATTCCAATTCCCGGAACCACAATATGAAACCGATATCCTCAAACTTAACTTCCGGTCAAACTTACGAACTTTCCAAACCTTCAAATTTCCAATTTCCGATTGGGTCGTTACATTCTCCCCCACATAAACATATGTTCGTCCTCGAACGTGCCAAGAGTTGTTCCCAAACCATCAAACTACCGTATAACCTTACCATGAACATACCCGAGGGTGATCCCACATCACCATATCCCATATAGGTCTGATAACACATCATAATTGAAATTTCTCAATTCAACCTAGCCCATAAGCCTTAGAACCCAATTTCCAATATCCGGAATTTCTTATAAGACCTTAATCTCGCAACCTACACAATTGATAAGTCTAAACAAGTTGTACCTAGTCGCAACCATATCCTAGGATACAGTCGCATGATATATCACATAACACAGATGCCCAAAGCAAAATTTTGGTTCACAGTAGCTGCTAAAAATAACCCAATCCCGTTAATAAACCTCATATCTAACAAAACCTCATTCTAAAACCTTTGTACACTTTCGATAAGATAAGAACACGCAAAACCTTATAACCATTCATCAAATCAACAAGCCATGGAGATCCATCTCCTTCAACAAGAACTATAGCCAATTCCTAAGCCGACTTCTGATATTATCCTTCCAAATATACCGCAATCAAATATGATAGCACCCATCCTAGATCCGACGACTTCATCTTATCGAATACCACTCTATTGACACACAACACCAATACTACTCAGAGCCATAAGCCATGCAATCCATGCACTAATAAGCAACAATCCAAATATACTCAATCACGAAAATGACTCAATCAAGAGAACTGTCCCGCAAGCTCAATGGGTACCACCACAACGCAATGCTAAGAACCAATCACCCACTGTAGAACCAAAACACACGAATCTAACACAAGGTATCATATCTCAACATAACTTCGCTACAATACGTGACCCCATCCAAACACTGATCCATATGTAATATCTCAGCCATCATGCTCAAATTCAATAACCACGCGCAATCCGACAGCAAGTACTCAAAGTGCATTACCGTAACCACGAAGAAGCAGATGGCACAATACCACACAAAATCCGAAAGAACATAACCCATACGCCATCAACCATGCAAGAATCAATTACTCATCTCACTCAAGTTTCGCTATCAAGCCTAAATAGAACTGCACCATGTGCGCATACAACCAACGAATCACAACCCCTCGTAGCATAGCAGAGTAACTCACAAAAAAATTTAGAACACGAATAAGCTCAACCACAACTAAATGGCGCATCTCTCAACAATAGCGCTATGGAGCCAACCAATCCGACTCGGTGTCGAATACACATCCAATTTAGGCCTACCAATGAACCCCCAAATCAACTCTGGGCACTCACAAATAGAAATAAAAACCTCTTAAAGCCCACAATGACTGAATCACAACACATACTATCATCTGAATAGCTTCGTCCATGACTTCACTGTCTACAACCATGAAACAATCTGCTTCTAAGAACTCCTAGTCTCCAAATTTATAAAATATACGAATCACCATATCTAAACCAAACTCCACCGCCAGAATGTCTATCACATCTCTCATACACGTTCATCCCACAAGAAATACTTATAAAATTCTTCAGTGCCACATAGAAAAATATGAATATCATCAGTCGATCAACTAGGCGAATGCCGCAGTACCACTGAAGTATCCATAAATCAAAGCACATTGCCCTTTCTGAAATGTATACACTCATCAAGCCATACCAATTAGTAATATCATTTACCTAGTCATCTGAAACTGTCCATTTTGCCTACAAATTTATGTATTTCCCTTCCAAACTCACATGTGACCTTGCAAATGCGAATCTCAATCCCACATAACACACCGCATATACCATGATCCTGTGAAGAGTAAAAGAATCTCATAATCAACTCTGAGTCACAAACAGAATACATACCAAATCAGTCAGAAACCTTTCATTTGATCTCATCGCGGAGAAAATCCTAATACGCAACATATTCCTCACACCGGTAGGAAATATACTCCTTGAACCGTGGGAAAAACCACCGAAAACTCTTCGAAACCCATTCTCACATAACCAAGCTATCAGAACCGAAGCTCTCTAACTCAACCCAACCACGCAGGACGCCATAACCCAAGAACATTGCCACGAAACACTAGCAGAGACTAGCCACCTCATAAGTACCCAAAGAGCCGATTATATCCATTATTATGCTGATCCAACCTACTACTAAGTTTTCCTAGTTCTCCAAGTCCTTTCCAAATTTCCTTCAAATTGATACTTCTACCTGCTAGAACACCATGATCCTTAACCAAAATTTCACCATACCAGGGACCCTAGTATAAAATCACAACGCCCTAAGGCCCATAAGCCGATGACTTCCCTCTTAATCACCCAAAGCACCATAACCGAGACACCCAATCCAAAGTGACCTTATGTGAAACTAAAATTGTTTCCTTCACCTTCTTGATAGTGAAATGCATTTTCCACAACGGTATAAAATTCCACAAGTATCGACGCCATCCTATGCAAATATCAGGTCCTATCCATATACCAATATGAAATTATCAATTGCTACATATAATTCTTGAATACATTAGAACTATTCTCGAGAGTCATCCACTCTGCTCAAATCTCGGGCCAAACTGTCGGTGCCCCATTGGCACGACGACACCCAAAGGAGTAACCACACCTTAACGCGACAAAGTAAATTCCTACTCCATGCACATTACATCATGTATGACTAACAACTAGATCATTCCATAACTACCATATACCCATTGAGTGTAACACAACCGTATCCAGAAATTCTCTTACTCGAGTCATCATCAATCTCAAGCCCTGCAGTCATAACTGATTCACCAGTATACCTAAAACTGAAGCCAATACAACACATAATCGTGCAATCAACTCGTCGATAGCAGACTCCCCCACTTGGCTCAAAGCCATAGATCAAAAAATACAATAACTCACAATACCCATACTCTATTACTATCATAATACCGTAGAGAGATTCAACTAAATCCTTCCTGAGCTACTATAACGCAAACCATATAATACTTCAAATTATCTGCAAATCTCGCATTCACCCTTGTAATAGTCAAGCCAGCTTCCACAAGCGATCTAAACTCAGATTGCAACATATACCATTCACTGGTAAAAGAGAGCTCTCTACAAAACATCATAGGGATCACACAACCTCGGGACTCCTCGCAGGAGATAACCCACCTGCTTAGCCTCAACTGACATCTCTTATACCCTTTCACAACCATAACTTCTAAGAAATTACTTAATCTCCCTGAGTTTGAACTCATAACACGGCATGAAAATCTACTTCACTCCATAACTAAACAACATGAGAGGTCCTTCATCACACCCATAACTCGAGGTCATATGCCAAATCAAGGCAGAAATAAAACACCCAATAGTCCTTGCTACATCAAGTAAACTCTTCTCGTCACATTCGAACAATTTGAACACATCTCGTAGTCACATCATACTTAACACATAGCCATCCAGGCACTCATCGAGCCACGGAGCCCATTCATAGGGACACTACCGGACGTATAAGTCCAAAAGCAAGTGCTCACACAATCGCAACCTCTGTGCTCAAGCTACAGTCACCACCCGGCCTCAAGTCCTCCAGATTGGCCCATCATCAGCACACTGAAATCACATCTCGCACCTCGTCCATGGAATCACAAGCCGCTGGCGCACAGCCGATACTAAGCGCTCACATGCGCATATGAATGTGTAGAAGGAATTAAAAGAGTTACGCCTCAAGATGAATCAATGTCGCACGATACTAAAAGAAAGAAGGGAAGTGTATCCTAAATTTCCTATAGCCACTCGAAGATAGGTATGGACGTCAGCATACCTATCCGCAAGACTCTACTAGACACTTGTTCATGACTTGTAGAACCTATGAACCTATAGTTATGATACCAACTTGTCACGACCCCAAATCCCCTAGTCGTGACGGCACCTAACCCAATCCGCTAGGTAAGCCAATTAATAACTATTTAATTCCAATAATAATAACAAGACAATAAAGTAAAGAAATTATCTGAATCTTATACATTTCCCAAATTTTGGTAGTGCAAATCATGAGCTCCTAAGAATAGAGTTTATAAAGATGAGATGAAATAAATACATTGTTTATTTTAAATACATAAACAGAGTTATATAGATCTAAGGCTACCACGAACAAGAGACATCTACAACCGGGACGCAGGTGCATCTTCAATACAGCTCCCATCGAACACACCCAACATCTGCACACAAGGTGCAGAAGTGTAGTATGAGTACAACCGACCCCATGTACTTAGTAAGTAACAAACCTAACCTTAGGTTGAAAGTAGTGACAAGCTAACACAAAGGTCGGGTCCAATACCAATGTTCAACAATAGTTCATAATAGCACAGTACAAGTAATAAAAGATGTATCTCAGGAAAAAAATGCCCAGCTCATTCACAGTTCCAAAAAATAGTCATACTTTTCAAGTATCTCAGTGAAAACCCAAATCTTTTACCGAAAATGCCAAAACATACGAGTAAGTTTGAAAACTATCATTTTTTTCCAAAAAACCCATTCAACAATTAGTAAGATATTTCATTTTCAGATAGCATGAGGAAAGTACGTCTATATGCCAACATGTCAAGATACATGTAAAATCATAAATGTACCAAAGACTAGGTAGCAGAAGGAAATGCATCTCTATGCATGTATCTCAAGTAATCATGAAAATGCAATGCATCTCAATATGAGCTCATGTACTCACACTCTTAAAGTACTCAATCTCATTGTCTTTCATTCTCTCTCACTATGCTTAATGCTCAGCACACCCAATCAATCTGTTGTACAATACCCGCTACAGTGTGCAGACCGCTCCACATATATATAGTCGACTTCGCTAATTGGGGGTGTGCAGACTCCGGAGGGGCTCCTTTAGTACAAGTGTTATATCGTTGCGGCGTGCAGCCCAATCCCATAAAATGTAATCAACATATCGCTGCGATGTGCAGCCCTATCCCATAAAATGTAATCAATATATCGTTGCAGCGTGTAGCCCGATCACATAAAATGTAATCAATACAACATGTTGCGGCATGCAGCCCGATCCTAAAATATCACTCTCACTCAAGACCTTGGCCTCACTTAGTCAGAAATCTCTCCAATCTCACTCACGGGCTCACAATGTCATGAAACTAGCCCGGCAACAATGATATGATGTATCAATAAATAATAATTGAGACTGAGATATGGTATGAATGCATGGATATGACTAAGTACAAAATATCAATGAAATCAGAGAGACGACAGTAACAAACGACCACTATAGGTCCAAACAATATTGACATAATGCCTAACATGATGTCTAGCATGATTGACAGTTTAACTACTTTATCATATGGTAAAATCACGGATATCAACAAAGTACGACCACTATATAGTGTAATGGAAGAAACAGAGTCCTAATTCACATGGTGCACGCCCACACGCCCTCACCTAGCATGTGCGTCACCTCAATACCAATCACATAAAATGTATTACAGGGTTTCATACCCTCAGCACTAAATTTAGAAGACTTACTTACCTCGAACGAGCCAATACCAATGCCGAACAAGCCAAGCGATGCTACAAAGATGCCATGACGCGCGTAGAGACCTCTGAACGACTCAAAACTAGCAAACGCAACTCAAATACATCAAATAAAGCCCAAGCAACAATTCCAAATGATAAACATCGAATCCATAATCAGAACCCAAAACCGGCCAAAAATCACACCCGGGCACGCGCCTAAAACCCGACAAAACTCACAAAATCTGAAAATGCATTCAATTACGAGTCCAACCATACTAGTTTCACTAAAATCCGACTCCAATTCGATGTTCAAAACTCAAAAACTCATATTAGGAAACCTTAGGTCAAAACCCCCAATTTCTCTTTAAAAATTCATCTACCAATTGCCAAAAATGAAGATAGATTCATGAAATATAACCAAAACCGAGTAGAGAATACTTACCCCAATTCATATGGTGAAATTTGCTTCAAATATTACCTCAATCCGAGTCCCACGTCTCAAAATATGTAGAAAAGACCAAGACCCTCAATTTATAGCTTCTACCAGCATTTTCGCATTTGTGGATATGTCGCTGCATCTGTGACCTTCTCTTTTGCGGAAAAAGTCTCGCATTTGCGAGAAAGCCTCGACCATCTAGTGGTCGCTTCTTCACAAAATCTTCTGCATCTGCGGACTCTAACCCAACAGTGCATTCTCGCACCTGCGAACCTGGGCTCGCTTATGCGGCCATCGCACCCGCACAAAACCAGTCGCAAGTGCGAAACACTAGAACCAGCAGCTTAGCAAAAATCCAAAATGCCATGAAATGATCTGAACCTCGTCCGAAACTCACACGAGCCACCCGGGACCCCGTACGACTATACTGACGAGTCTAATAACATAACTCGGACCTACTCTAGGCCTCAAATTACACATAACAACTTTCAATTTCAAAAACTCACGCCGAAACATATCCTATCATCCCAGAATGAACTCGAATTTCGCACACAAGTCCCAAATGACATAACGAAGCTATTCCAATTGGGGGAACCACAATCTGAATCTGATATCCTCAAAGTCAACTTCCGTTCAAACTTATGAACTTTCCAAACCTTCAAATTTCCAATTTGTGCCGAAACCTTCTAGAAACATCCAAATGTAAATCCGAGCATATGCCCTAGTCCAAAATCACTATCCGGACCTATCGAAATCATCAAAGCTCTGTTATGGGGTCAAATTCACAAAAGTTAAACTTGGCCAACCCTTTGAACCTAAGCTTCAACAATGAAATTCATTCTTCCAAGCTGATTCTGAATAACCTGAAAACCAAACTGACGATTCACATAAATCATAATACATCATACTCATTCCCTTAAACTACCGAGCGAAGTGCAAATGCTCAAAACGACCGTTCGGGGCGTTACAAAATTTGGCGGGTTGACGGTGCGAGATCATGGTAATTAAGAAGGAGGAATCCTAGTGGGTTCTACATTATGTGATGGTAGCATAAAGCTAAGTGGGGAAACCCATCGTCTACAATTAGATCACGTTGTTGTCTGCTTGTGTGGTTTCTGGTTATCGGTGCATTGGTGGATCATTTATGACTAAGAAAAGAAAACACCAGGGGTAATTCGAGCAAAGAACATGATGAATATATGTTATATTTTTCCTTATCGATCGATGTGCAGGTTTTGGGAAGACTTAAAGTTAATGCTTCTTATGGATGTGATGTACAAGGAAAAGAATTCAGTTGGTTGCTTCTTTGAGAGGGTGTTCATGTGCTAGTAGCGCATGGAGTTTGGTTTTATTCGGGGCCAGGTTAGAGTGGCTAACTCTCAACAACGGTCCAAGCGGGTTCAAAAATTTAAGGTGCAACGTCTAAGGATTTTGGAGTCCATTATGTGACTGAAGACTGAGATTTTGTAGCAGAGTGTGAGGAATACTCGGGTAAATTCCTATGTTATCATCGGATATGCAGGGGAGAAAATACTTCAGATTTGTAAAAGATATTTCAAATTGGATGTACCAGTTGGAGATGTTATTGTGCGCATAAGGAGGGTATCAAATGGTTCATGGGTATTGAGATGATATTGTCTCGTGATTCGGGTCACTTGGGATGAATATTGATCGAGTTCGTTATGTTTTTCAATGGAGATATTATTATTTCTAAGCCAAGTCAAGAGTAAATTGGAAGAAATTAGGTCGGTTAGTAATGGTTTGGACCAGCGTGATTGTGGAAATGATCAGTTCCTTCGGTATGTAAGCTATACAAGTGATTTGTGGTTGTACATGGGGGCTTTCAAATATACCGCAATCAAATCCGATAGCACCCATCCTAGATCCGACGACTTCATCTTATCGAATACAACCACTCTACTGACATACAACACCAATACTGCCCAGAGCCATAAACCATGTAATCCATGCACCAATAAGCAGCAATCCAAATATACTCAATCACGAAAATGACTCAATCAAGAGAACCGTCCTGCAAGCTCAATGGGTACAACCACAACGCAATGCTAAGAACATATCACCCACTGTAGAACCAAAACACATGAATCTAACACAAGGTATCATATCTCAACATAACTCCGCTGCAATACGTGACCCATCCAAACACTGATATATATATGTAATATCTCATCCATCATGCTCAAAATCAATAACCACGCGCAATCTGACATCAAGTACTCAAAGTGCATTACCATAACCACGAAAAAGCAGATGACACAATGCCACACAAAACCCGAAAGAACATAACCAATACGCCATCAACCATGCAATAATCAATTACTCATCTCGCTCAAGTTCCGCTATCAAGACCAAATAGAACTGCACCATGTGTGCATACAGCCAATGAATCACAACCCCTCGAAGCATAGTAGAGTAACTCACAAAAAAATTTAGAACACGAATAAGCTCATCCACAACCGAATGGCACATCCCTCAACAATAGCGCAATGGAGCCAACCAATCCGACTCGGTGTAGAATACACATCCGAATTGGGCCTACCAACGAACCCCCAAATCAACTCTGGGCACTCACAAATAGATAAACAAACCTCTGAAACATCACAATGACTGAATCATAACACATACTATCATTTGGATAGCTTCGGCCATGACTTCACTATCCGCAACCATGAAACAATCCGCTTCTAAGAACTCCTAGTCTCCAAATTCATAAAACACACGAATCACCATATCTGAACCAAACTCCACCGCCAGAATGTCTATCACATCTCTCATACACGTTCATCCCACGAGAAATATTTCTAAAATTCTTCCGTGCCACATAGAAAAATATGAATATCAGCAGTCGATCAACCAGGAGAGTGTCGCAGTACCACTGGAGTATCCATAAATCAAAGCACATTGCCCCTTCTGAAATGTATACTCTCATCGAGCCATACTAATTAGTAATATCATTTACCTAGTCATCTGAAACCGTCCATGCTGCCTACGAATTTATGTCCTTCCTTTCAAAACTGACATAGGACCTTGCACATACAAATCTCAATCCCACATAACACACTGCATCTACCATGATCTTGTGAAGAGTACAAGAATCTCATAATCAACTCTGAGTCACAAACAGGATACATACCCGATCAGTCAGAAACCTCCCATTTGATCTCATACCGGAGAAAATCCCAATACGCAACATATTCCTCACACCGATAGGAAATATACTCCTCGAACCGTGGGAGAAACCACCAAAAACTCTTCGAAACCCATTTGCACATAACCAAGCTATCAGAACCAAATCTCTCTAACTCAACCCAGCCACGCAAGTCGCCTTAACCCAAGAACATTGCCACAAAACACTAGCAGAGACTAGCCACGTCATAAGTACCGAAATAGCCGATTATATCCATTACTGTGCTGATCCAACCTACTACTAAGTTGTCCTAGTTCTCCAAGTCCCTTCCAAATTTCCTTCAAATTGATACTTCTCTCTGCTATAACACCATGATCCATAACCAAAATTTCACCATACCAGGGACCCTAATATAAAACCACAACGCCCTAAGGCCCATAAGCTGCTGACTACCCTCTTAAGCACCATAACCGAGACACCTAATCTAAAGAGACCTTATATGAAACTAAAATTGTTTCCTTTACCTTCTTGATAGTGAAATGCATTATCCACAATGGTATAAAATTCCACAGGTCTCGACACCATCCCAAGCAAATATCAGGTCCTATCCATATACCAATCTAAAATTCTCAATTGCTACATAAAATTGTTGAATCCATTAGAACTATACTCGAGAGTCATCCACTCTGCTCAAATCTCAATTGCAGCGCCCCAGATGGACCAAACTGTCAGTGCCCCATTAGCATGACGACACCCAAAGGAGTAACCCCACCTTAACGTGACAAAGTAAATTCCTACTCCATGCACACTACATCCAGCATGACTAACAACTCAATCATTCCATAACTCCCATATACCCATTGAGTGTAACACAACCCGTATCCAGAAATTCCCTTACTCGAGTCATCGTTAATCTCAACCCCTGCAGCCATAACTGGTTCACTGGTATACCTCATACCGAAGCCAATACAACACATAATCGTGCAATCAACTCGTCATTAGCAGACTCCCCCACTTGGCTCAAAGCCATAGATCAAAACACACAATAACTCACAATGCCCATACTCTATTACTATCATAATACCGTAGAGAGATTCAACTAAATCCTTCCTGAGCTACTGTAACGCAAACCATATAATACTTCAAATTATCTGCAAACCTCGCATTCACCCTTGTAATAGTCAAGCCAGTTTCACAAGCGATCTAAACTCAGATTGCAACATATATCATTCACTAGTAAAAGAGAACTCTCTACAAAACATCATAGGGATCACACAACCTCGAGACACCTCGCATGAGATAACCCACCTGCTTAGCCTAAACTAACATCTCTTATACCCTTTCACATCCACAACTACTAAGAAATCACTTAATCTCCCTGAATTTGAACTCATAACACGACATGAAAATAAACTTCACTCCTGTCACGAACCGAAATCCCACCTTTCAGTCCGTGACTGCGTCTAACGTTGAACCCGCTAGACAAGCCAACGTACACAACACTTGACCTCGATAGAACAACGTAACAGTATTTAAAACCATTAACCTTCAAACATTTACTGAAATAACTCAAATTCATTAATGTTCAACCTTTACCGAAACCATCCCACACCATTAACTTTCAAATCTTACTGAACATCCCAAATCACTTCAAACGTTTCACAGCAGAAAAATAATATTACCTCAAAAACTCATAATGAAATGATAAGATAACAACAACGAACAATCCCAAAACCGGGGTGTCACAACCTCACGGACTATCTAAACCGAGTGCTAAATACTGAGTCTGAAAAGAAACATAAATTGTCTTGGAACTAAGAGAAAAATAAGATAATGAGGAATCTGAATGTAGGAGAGATACCAAGGCCCACGAACGCCAGCGGGTATACCTTGAAGCTCTGGGTGGACTGAAGGTGACTCCCTCAATGCGGTCCACTGGGTCCGGATGCGTGATCTGCACAACATTAAGAAGTGCAGTGTAGCATCAGTACAACCGACCCCATGTACTGAGTAAGTGCCGAGCCTAACCTCGGCCGAAGTAGTGACGAGGCTAGACTTGACAATAACAATAACCTGTCCTAATCTACAACAGGTAACAGGGAAAATACAAGACAAGAGATAAGCAAGCAAGTAAGGGATACGAGAGCAGAAAAGGGGAAACAAGTGAAGTGAAGCAGTCTAATTGACAGATAGAAGTAACCAAGGGAGGCATCTAATAAAATAGCCCACGAAATAAGTATAAATATCAGAAAAGTAAACAATGGCACGGCATCACCCTTCGTGCTTTTACTCTCTTCCTCACAATGCAATGTAATCAATATCATGGCACGGCATTACCCTTCGTGCTTTTACTCTCTTCCTCACAATGCAATGTAATCAATATCATGGCACGGCATTACCCTTCGTGCTTTTACTCTCTTCCTCACAATGCAATGAACAATGTATCATGGCACGGAATTAACTTTCGTGCTTAAAATCAATAAAAGTCATGGCACGGCATTTACCTTCGTGCTTATAATCAATATGAATCATGGCACG
>ML244057.1:20266-63071 GCA_005239495.1 Nicotiana undulata | reverse complement strand
GAGGAAGAATTGGCTTGGAGGTCCTCAATGGAGGTTGGGGAAGAAGGAGGAGGCTGAAAATAATGAAATCCCGTGTAGAGTGTTCTGTTTTTGGACTTTCTAAATAACTGGGCGAAAATGTACATCGCGATCGCGGAAATAGGATTGCGATCGCGGAGAGTCTTGTTCACATGCACTGCGATCGCGGCTGAAAGAATGCGATCGCGAAGAAGGACCCGAAATTCCCCTACACTGCGATCGCGAAGACATGAATGCGATCGCGTAGCCTAAAGACCCCGCCCTCTGTGATCGCGAACAATACCTTGCGATCGCGAAGGGTACCTAGCCAGCCCCCCACCCAGACTACCCTCACTCTATGCGATCGCAGGAGAGAGAGATGCGATCGCGGGAGGCATCTGGGCATAAGTCTGCGATCGCTCAGGCAATCATGCGATCACAGAGAACAATAGTTGGGTCCCTCAGGATAAGCCTATGCGATCGCAGATTCAAGGGTGCGGTCGCAGAGAAGAACACACCAGACACCAGATCTCACTTCAAGAAACCAGGTTTTTTTGACTCTTTAACACCCGTTAGCTACCTGAAACTCACCTGAGCCCTCGGGTCTCAAAACCAAAAACAGTCACAACTCCCAAAACATCATACGGACTTATTCAAGCTTTTAAATCACCAAAATATCATCAACAACAAGGAATCAAACCTTAAAACTCATAGAATTTTCTCAAAACTTCATAAAGCTTAACTTATCCGATTTCAATCCGAATCACGTCATTTCAAGTCCGTTTTACACCAAATTTCACAGATAAGTCACATAACATATAATAAACCTGCCCCGGGCTTCAAAACCATAATACGGGCCCGGTAACACGGTTTTCACATAATAATTCATTTTCAAAATCCTTTATTATTTGCAGAAAACAATATTCTTTAAAAAATTCATTTCTCGGGCTTGGTACCTCGGAATTCGCTTCCGGGTATACGCCCAAGTCCCATATTTTCCTACGGACCCTCCGGGACCGTCACATCATGAGTCCGGGTCCGTTTACCAAAAATGTTGACCAAAGTCAACTTTGTTTAATTATTCAATTCAAAGTTCCATTTTTATCAAATTTTCACATAGAAGCTTCCCAGCTACATGCCCGGGCTGCGCAAGCATATCGAGGTAAGATTAACGGAGGCTTTCGGGGCCTCAGAACAGAGATTTAGCTAGAATTACTTAGGATGACCTTTTGGGTCATCACAATCTCCACCTCTAAAACAAACGTTTATCCTCGAACGGACATAGAAAAGTACCTGAGTCTGAGAAAAGATGGGGGTACCGACTCCTCATATCGGACTCGGACTCCCAGGTAGCTACCTCGGCAGGCTGACCTCTCCACTGAATACGGACCGAAGGATAACTTTTCGACCTCAACTGGCAAACCTGCCTATCTAATATAGCTACCGGCTCCTCCTCATAAGTCAGATCCTTGTCCAACTGGACACCGCTGAAGTCTAGAACATGAGATGGATCTGCAATATATCTCCGGAGCATAGATACATGGAACACTGGATGTACGACTGATAAATGCTGTGGCAAGGCAAGTCTATAGGCCACCTCTCCTACCTTGTCCAAAATCTCAAATGGACCAATATACCTAGGGCTCAACTTGCCCTTCCTTCCGAATCTCATCACGCAGTTCATAGGCGACACCCGAAGGAACACCTGGTCTTCTACCATGAAAGCCAAATCTCGAACTCTACAATCTGCATAACTCTTCTGCCTGGACTGAGCTGTACGAAGCCTATCCTGAATGATCATCACCTTATCCAAGGCATCCTAGACTAACTCAGAACCCAATAATCTAGCCTCTCCAGGCTCAAACCATCCGACTGGAGACCGACATCGCCTACCATACAACGTCTCATACGGAGCCATCTGAATGCTCGACTGGTAACTGTTGTTGTAGGCAAACTCTATTAAAGGCAAGAACTGATCCCATGAACCACCAAAATCAATAACACATGCCCACAACATATCCTCCAAAATCTGAATAGTGCGCTCAGACTGTCCGTCCGTCTGAGGATGAAATGTTGTGCTCAACTCGATCTGTGTGCCCATTTCTCGCTGGAATACTCTCCAGAAATGGGAGGTAAACTGAGTACCTCGGTCTGATATGATAGATAAGGGACACCATGCAATCTGACAATCTCTCTCATATAGATCTGAGCTAACTTCTCCGCTGAAGATGAAACTGCCACCGGAATGAAATGTGTTGACTTGGTCAGCCTATCCACAATTTCGGAATTTTTGAGTATTATTGATAAAAGTTTGATTTGGATTCACCCATTAGCATGTAATAATGATATACACTTGATTTTTGGTAGATTTGGAGCGCTCGGAGGTCGAATTTCGAGGCAAGGGCACTGCGGAGTAGTATTTTAGCCGGTTTTGAGGTAAGTAATGCTTCCAAACTTGGAACTGAGGGTTCGAAACCCCAAACTGTCTGATATTTTATGTTAATTAAGGTGACGCACTTGACAAGTGACGGGCATGCGAGCGTACACCGGATATTTATAGCCTGGCTCATCCTAGGGCACTGCCTAATGGTTATCTCAGGTTGATATTGGTACTGTGAAGTTTGCGTTTACCTTGAACACAATAGAATCATGCTAAGTATAAATGTTAAGGCTTTACGCCGATATGTTCAGACCGGAACGGTCTATTGCTGTCTATGTTTATGATTATTGTTTCCATGTACTCGGTCCTGTTGTAGTATATTTTCTTGCCTTAGTCTCAGAAACTGTTAGTTACATGCATATTTATCATTGTTTGGGCTGATTTATACATCTGTGAACTGTATGAGTGAGACTGGAAAAAAAGTATTGACTGAGTGTGGCGGAGAGCCTGGTATTGAGACAGTTATGAGATTGGACTGAACACCGCAGCGATAATTGAATCATGCCTTCCTTGGCTTGATATAGCGCTTGGGCTTATAGGAGACCCTTCGGAGTCTTTACACCCCCAGTGAGCACACAGATATTTAGGGATGGATCTTCCCTGGACATGGATCTTGTCCGAATGATATGTTCCGGAGATGGATCTTCTCCGTGGTGTTTATGTTCTGGAGATGGATCTTCTCCGTGGTATTTATGTTTCGGAGATGGATCTTCTCCGTGGTGTTAAGGTTTCGGAGATGGATCTTCTCCGTGGTGTTTATGTTTCGGAGATGGATCTTCTCCGTGGGGCTGGATTGGCCTATTTTCTCAGTACTAGGTAACTTTGTCACCTGTGTTATGTAATATCCGGGATGGACCTTCCCTAGGCCGGAAGGCCAGATTCTAGTACTGAGTGGACCACCTTATGAGAGTTGTATTACTGAGTACACGTCATTCTTGATTCTATATGAATTCATGCAGGTATGCAGGGTTACAGATAATGGTGGATGCATCTTGTTTATTTTCTGATATATTACTGTCATGACCAAGTTATATATTGTTGTTCATAACTATCAGAGGTTTAGTCTGTCACTACCTCTCAGCCCGTAGTTTGGTTTCGTTACTACTGAGTTGGTGTACTCACGTTACCCCCTGCACCTTGTGTGCAGATCCAGGTACACCGAGATTCAACAATTCCCTTGTGCTACCTATCCTCATGATATATCACCTAAGGTGAGATTGAATCCCTTGATTTCTAGAATGAATAAAATGTGATATATATATATATATATATATATATATATATATATATATATATATATATATATATATATATATATATATATATATATATATATATATGTGTGTGTGTGTGTGTCACGACCCCAAATACTTAGTCGTGATGGCGCCTATCATAGAACCAGGCAAGCCACACATTTCGTTGAATCTAAATTTACTTTTTAGAAAATGATAATATTTAAAAGCGAAATACTGATAATAATCCATTTGAAAGTTTAAAACCACATTTAAAGCACAATTTAAAAAATCAACCGCGGATCTAATGTCACTCAGTCACGAGCTGCTAATATATAAAAGTGTTAAAATAGAGGAATAGACAACATAGTCTGTCAAATGAAAGTGCAACAAGTAGATAAAGAAGGAGCAATCGAGGCTGAGATCGCCAGCTGCTACCTCGAAGACTCCTGGGAACTCTGTCAATCAATCAACCGCAGCTACCGGGCCTCGATGAACTTGGATCTGCACACAAGGTGTAGGGAATAACGTGATTACACCAACTCAAAAGTAACGAACCCAAACTATGGGTTGAGAGGTAGCGACAGACTAAACAACAGAATTTACAACAGATAGGTTACAGAAATTAGACATGCTAATAGTTTATCATAAATGAGCAAATATGCCAAGTATTCCATTATACTCTACATTCCATCATAACAACGTATGAAAAAAGTGTGAACAAATGCACATAATGATCACAACCCTCACATAGCAGTCCACTCAGCACCATATATGGCTCTCATGCCCAGGGAAGGTCCATCCCGGAATGTACATAAGCATCAGTGGCCTTAGTCACTTGGTATTGAGGAAAAGGCCAATCCAGCCCCATGGAGAAGATTCATCTCTGAAAATACAACACTCGGACACAATCCATGTCCATGGACGATACAGCCCTCACATATCATCAACTTTGGACAAAGTCCATGTGCAAGGAAGATCCATCCTTCTATAGCAATGCGCTCACTGGGGTGTAAAGACTCCGGAGGGGCCCTATTTGCCCAAGTGCTATATCAAGCCAACGAAGGCATGATCTCATAACTGTCTCAACAACAAGCTCTCGGCCTCACTCAGCCATTACTCCCCAGTCTCACTCATATGGCTCACATATGTATAAATCAACCCAAAACGATGATAAATAAGCATTTAATTAACAATTACTGAGACTGAGGCATGAAATGATATGATATAACACGACTGAGTATATGAAATCAAAATAATCACAAGGTGTGACAGTAATATATGACCACTCAGGTCTCAGCATTTTCGGCGTGAAGCCTTGGCATTTATACTTAACATGATTTCTAACATGTTCACATTTACCATATAATTGAAATGTGGATATCAATTCGTAATAGCTACTAGACGGTGCCATGGGATGAGCCAGGCCACAATTTACTCGGTGCACATCAGCACGCCTGTCACTTTGCATGTGCGTTACCTCAATTATAGTCATAAATCATATAGTTCGGGGCGAACCCTCAGAACCAAGTTTGGAAACGTTAATTACCTCAAAACCGGCTAAACTCCTAGCCCACAGTGCTTTTGCCTCTAGACTCGGACTCTGAGTGCTCCAAATCTTCCAAAAATCAGTTTCATATCATTATTATATGCAAAGGAACGAAACTCATTCGAAAATTATCAAAATTACCAAATAATCCCGAAATTGGCCAAACCCGACCCCTGGGCCCACATCTCAGAATCCGATAAAATTACACCACAAGAATTCTCATCCTCCCACGAGTCTATACATACCAAGAACATCAAAATCATACTTCAATTGACCCTTCAAATCCTAAATTTAAAGTCTCTAATTACAATCCCTAATTACCCAATTTTTTCACTAATTTCCCATAAATTTCACCATTATTCAGTCCATAAATCACACATAAACGAGTTTTAAGTCCAAAAGCCTTACCTCCATGAAGAACTTTCGATTTCCCTATTCAAAAACCCTTCAAAGATTCAAACCCGTGCAACAATGGAGGAAAAATGACCAAAATCCGCTAAGGGTTCTATTTATATGCTCTGTCCAGCGATGACCGCACCTGCGGCCGTTTTAGCGCACCTGCGGACCCGCACCTGCGTCTCCGCAGGTGCAGCCAGCCATCCGCACATGCGACCCCTTCACCAGCTGCCAGTTTCCGCACGTGCGCTTGGCCCCTCACACCTGCGGTTTACCTTCCGCATGTTCGACCACACCAGCAGCTGGGCACCAGCAGCAATTTCTACTGCATTTTCCAACTTCAACCCTTCCGATGACTATCCGAAATCAACCTGAGCCCCTCGGGGCCTCAACCAAAAGTACCAATAAGTCATAAATGATCACCCGAACTTAGTCGAACCCTCATAAAACCCAAATAACATCGAAACACTAATTCAACTCATGATTCAAGCCTAAGAATCCTAAAACTTCTGAAAATCACCTACGATGCCGAAACCAACCAAAACACTTCCTATTAACTTGAACGTTTGCACACACCTCCAAAATTACCCTATGAACATGTTCCAACTTCAGAAATTCCATTCCGACCCCGATAGCGTATTTTCCATTGCCGACCGGAAATCGCCAAAAACTCAATTTTGCCAATTGAAGCCTACTTCTACTCCGGGCCTCTAATTAACATTCTGAATACAATCATAAGTCCCAAATAACCTAACGAAGTTATCCGAACTACAAAATCCACATTACGAGGTCGTTTACCTATAAGTCAACTCCCGGTTGACGTTTTTGACTATTAAGCTCTTTTAAGAGACTATGTGTCTCAATTCTCACTACGATCACTCTGAACCCGAAACCGAACCAACACATCATGAATAAAATAAATGACATATGATAACGCTGAAACAGAGGAAACAAGGCTAATCTCACGAAACGACCTGCTAGGTCGTTACATTCTCCCCCTCTTAAACAAACGTTCGTCCTCGAACGGGTCTAGAAACATACATGGAGTGTCAAGTAAGTGAGGATATCTACTTCGCATCTCCCGCTCGGTCTCCCAGGTGGCCTCTTCCACCGGTTGTCCTCTCCACTACACCTTTACTGAAGCTATATCCTTAGACCTCAACCATCTGACCCGACGACCCAAAATAGCCACTGGCTCTACCTCATATGAACTATCACCCTCAAGCTGAACCGTGGTGAAATCCAAAACATTAGACGGGTCACCAACATAGTTCCGGAGAATCGAAACATGGAATACCGGATGAACACTCGATAAGCTGGGTGGCAAAGCAAGTCTATAAGCCACCTCCCCAACCTTCTGAAGCACCTCAAAAGGCCCAATGAACCGGGGACTCAACTTGCCCCTCTTCCCGAATTGCATAACACTCTTCATGGTGACATCTTCTGCAGTACCTTCTCCCCCTCCATGAAAGACACGTCCCGGACCTTCCGGTCCACATAACTCTTCTGCCTGGACAGCGTAGTGCGAAGCCGCTCCTGAATCAACTTCACCTTATCCAATGCATCCTGTACCAAATATAGGCCCAAAGCCTGGCCTCACCCGGCTCAAACCGACCAACCGGAAATCTACACCTCCTATTATATAAATCCTCATATGGAGCAATCTGGATACTCGACTGATAACTATTATTATAAGCAAACTCCGTGAGTGGCAGAAACTGGTCCCATAAACCAAAAAATCAATGACACAAGCACGCAACATGTCCTCCAGAATCAGAATAGTACGTTGTGACTGCCCGTCGGTCTGAGGATGAAACGCTGTGCTCAACTCAACCTAAGTACCCAACTCTCTCTGCACGACCTTCTAGAACTGGGATGTGAACAGAGTACCTCTGTCAGAAATGATAGAAACTGGGACACCATGCAACCGGACAATCTCCCGGATGTAAATCTCATCTAACCGCCCCAAAGAATATATAGTGCTAACAGGAATGAAGTGCGCAGACTTGGTCAACTGATCCGCAATAACCCATACAACATAGAACCTCCTTGAAGTCCGTGGGAGTCAGACTACAAAGTGCATGGTGATCCTCTCCCACTTCCACTCCGGAATACCCAACCTCTGATGCAATCCACCTGGTCTCTAGTGCTCAAACTTGACCTACTGACAGTTGAGACACCGAGCTACAAACTCCACAATATCCTTCTTCATTCGCCTCCACCAATAATGTTGTTTTAGATCCTGATACATCTTCGCAACACCCAGATGGATGGAATACCGCGAGCTGTGGGCCTCTGCAAGAATCAACTCATGAAGCCCATCCATATTGGGCACAAAAATACGACCCTGCATCCTCATAACCCCATCATCTCCAATCACTACATCTCTGGCATCGCCTCGTCATACCCTGTCCTGAAGAACGAGCAAGTGCGGGTCATCATACTGGCGCTCTCTGATCTGGTCATAAAGTGAAGACCTGGAAGCTACACTAGCCAACACCCTGTGAGGCTCCGATAAGTTCAATTGAACAAACGGACCTGCTAAGGCCTGAACATCAAGTGCTAATGGTCTCTCTGCTGTTGGAAGATATGCTTGTATTGGTAGAAAAGAGTTTTGCATGTAAGTTGATTCCTGACAACTCAGCTAGCTACGTGGACCAAGGAAAATATGACAGCTGGATATGATTCTATAAAGAGGTATGGAATAGAGAGGTACATATCAATAAACCTACGGGGTAATTAGCTACGGGAAACCCAACCTGATTGGGACAAGGAATAGATACGGTCAAAATGAATCCGGACAGGCTAGGGGCAGATCCAGAGATCCTCAATTAATGACTCATACATTACACAACCTTCACGCAATAGTTATGGTTATCCTTTGAAATGTCCCATTAATGTAATAATTAGTCATTAATGAGTGATCATTTTAAAAGGCAGACGCTATATTTAGGAACTCCCTATACAAGGGAAGATGAAATGACTTGTAAGGGCATCTAAACTAGGAAGACAATACACGTTACTTTTCTGAAGCATCTTATTACCATCATTTACTTATTCTTGTTTACTTAATATTATTTCCTTGATTATCAATAACCCGTGTTCATCCTAAAAATAGCTTTGGTCAAAGGATCTAATTCTTTGGATAAACAATGCTAGACTCCCCAAACTCTCTGCTCTGCGACTCAAGGCATCGGACACTACATTGTCCTTTCTCGGATGGTATAGAATAATGATGTCATAGTCCTTGAGAAGCTCCAACCATCTCCTCTGACGCAAATTCAAATTCTTCTGCTTAAACAAATGTTGTAGACTACGTTGATCACTAAAACCTCACAATGCACACCGTACAAATAGCGATGCCAAATCTTCAAGGCATGAACAATGGCTGCTAGCTCGAGATCATGTACGAGATAATTCTTCTCGTGAGTCTTCAACTGGCGCGAGGCATAGGCAATCACCCTACCCTCCTGCATCAGAACATAACCAATGCCTATCCTCGAGGCATCACAATATACTCTATAAGAACCTGAAGCTGATGGCAATACTAACACTGGAGCAAAGGTCAATGCAGTCTTGAGCTTCTGAAGGCTCTCCCACACTCGTATGACCACCTGAATGGAGCACCCTTCTGGGTCAATTTGGTCAAGGCCGAAGCAATAGAAGAAAACCCCTCCACAAAGCGACGAGAATACCCCACCAAACGAAGGAAACTCGTAATCTCTGTAGCTGAGGACTATCTGGACCAACTCTGTACCGGCTCTATCTTCTTTGATCAACCCGAATACCTTGACTGGACACCACGTGCCCCAAGAAAGCTACTGAGCCAAGATAAAACTCACACTTGGAGAACTTTGCATAAAACTTCTCCTACCTCAATCTCTGTAAAACAACTCTCAAATTCTGAGTGTGCTCCTCCTGGCTACGTGAATATACTAGGATGTCATCAATGAACACAATAACAAAAGAATCCAAGTACGACTGAAACACGTTGTTCAACAAATGCATGAACTCCGCTGGGGCATTGGTCAGCCCAAAAGACATCACCATAAACTCATAATGGCCATAACGAGTTTTGAAAGCTGTCTTGGGAATATCAGAATCCCGAATCTTTAGCTGATGATACCCGAACCTCAAATCAATCGTAGAGAACACCCTAGCTCTCTGAAGCTGGTCAAACAAATCATCAATACGAGGCAATTGATACTTATTCTTGACTGTAACCTTGTTCAACTGCCTATAGTCAATACACATTCTCATGGAACCATCTTTTTTATTTACAAACAACACTGGTGCACCCCAAGGTGTCACACTAGGCCGAATGAACCCCTGGTGGCATATGATATGGAGGAATAGAAATAGGCTGAGTGCCCGGCACCAAGTCAATACCGAAATCAATATCCCTGTCAGGTGGCATGCTTGGCAGGTCAGCAGGAAACACGTACGGAATATCACATACCACACGAACAGAATCAATAGTAGAAGTCTCAACACTGACATCCCTCACAAATACCAAATACGATAAACACCCCTTTTCTACCATACACTAGGCCTTCAGGTAATAAATCACCCTACTAGGCACACACTCAACAGAACCTCTCCACTCAACCCTCAGAAATCCTGGCATCGCTAAGGTCACAGTCTTAGCGTCACAATTTGTCACGTTACAATCAAGAATTGCATGACATGGAGATAACCAGTCCATGCCCAATATCACATCAAAGTCAACCATGCTAAGTAGTAATAGATTCACTCGGGTCTCTAGACCCCCAATAGATATCACACAAGACCGGTACACCCGTTCCACAATAAGGGTATCGCCCATCAGAGTCGACACATGAATGTATGTAACTAAGGACTCACGGGGCATATCCACAAAATGGACAAAGTATGATGAAACATAAGAATACGTGGAACCAGGATCAAATAGAACCTAAGCATCTCGGTGACAGACTGAGACAATACCTGTAATCACTGCATCAGAGGCCATAACATCTGGTCTGGCTGGGAGTGCATAGAAATGATCCTGACCTCAACCTGATCGACCTCCCCCTCTACGGCGGCCTCTAGCTGGCTGACCCCCACCCCTAGCTGCTTGGGCGGGTAGTGTAGTAATTGGTGTTGAAGCTGAAGGCTGGCTTCTCTACTCTAATGAACCATCCAAAAGACGGGGGCAATACCTCTTTATATGATCCGGATCACCACACTCAAAGCAACCCCTCTCAGCAAATGACGGTGGGGACTGAAGGGAAACCTTGTAACCAGAATAACCACTAGAAGAACCATGTGCTGAGGAACCCTAAACTGATGGTGGACGAGATGAACTCTGGGATGGAAGAGTACTGAATGATGAACGACCCGGATGAGAGTCGCGGGGACCATGCTCTGATTAAGCACCACTGTAAACTAGGTAGACTGGCTGAGGAGGCCTAAATGAACGACCTCTGTTGTGCTGAGACTGACCTCCTGAATAAACACCACCATAACCACCGGATCCTCGTAGCCTCTTGGCCTCCCTCTCTACTCGCTCTTGTCGGCGAACTGACTCAATCTCTCTGGCTATGTCAACTACCTCCTCAAAACAAGCGCCAGATACCCTCTCCCTAGTCAGAAAAATTTGAAGCTGATAAGTGAGGCCATCAACTAACCTCTTAATCCTCTCCCTATCTGTAGGAACTAGACAAATAGCATGACGGGCTAACTCGGAGAACCTCATCTCATACTGCATCACGGTCATGTCCGCTTGACGCAACTGCTCAAACTCCCTACCTAGCTCCTCCCCGCGGGACCGCGGTATATACTTGTCCAAGAAGATAATGGAGAACTGATGCCAGGTAAGGGGCAATGCATTAACAAGTCTACGCCTCTCATAGGCCTCCCACCAAGCAAGTGCAGCTCCTGAGAACTAGAAGGTAGTAAATGGGATGCCACTAGGCACCAATATTCCTTTTATGCAAAGAATCCGCTGACACTTGTCAAAGAAGGCCTGGGCATCCTTGCCATCAGTACCGCTGAAAATCGGAGGCTGGAGTGTACTAAACCTCTCCAACCTCCGCTGCTTATCAACTTCCAAAGTTGGGACCTTATAATCCTCGACTGGGGCAACCGGCTGGGCTGGAGCTTCCCCCGGTGTCTGAAGCCCCTGAGTAACCTGCTTAGGTGTCTGGGCAACTGGAGTCTGAGTGCCTCCCCCAACTTGAGAAGTAGCAGCAGTAGTAGACATAGCGATGACCTATGCAAGACTGGTGCACACCGTCAAAATCTGAGCAAGGGTCTCATGAAGATTCGGAATCACCATAGGCACTACCGGTGCCTGAGCCTGTCCTGCTAGAATCTTAACGGCATGGACCTGATCCTGAGCAGTAGGAGGGTCCACAGGTACTGCCCCCACTGCTGCACGGGCTACACCCCTTCCTCTGCCATGGCCTCGACCTCTCGATGGCCCAGCTGGTGTCTTATCACCTCGATCGGTAGCATGAGTCCTCACCATCTGTGAGAAAATGAAAACAACAGAAGTTTAGTTTCAGGAATCAACAGGTTCGCACGACAGAATTCAAGAATGTGAGATTTTTCTTAAGGGTTTTGTAGCCTCTTGAAGAGAAGTACAGACGTCTCCGTACCAATCAGCAAGACTGTACTAAACCTGCTCATGACTGGTGAGACCGATTTAACCTAGAGCTCTGATACCAACTTGTCACAACCCCAAATACTTAGTCATGATGGCATTTTTCATGGAACCAGGCAAGCCACACATTTCGTTGAATCTAAATTTACTTTTTAGAAAGTGATAATATTTAAAAGCAAAATACTGATAATAATCCATTTGAAAGTTTAAGACAACATTTAAAGCATAATTTCAAAACCAACCCTGGATCTAGTGTCACTCAGTCACAAGATGCTAATATATAAAAGCGCTAAAATAGAGAAATAGACAACACACTCTGTCAAAAGAAAGTGCAACAGTAGATAAAGAAAGATAAATCGAGGTTGCGATCGCCAGCTGCTCTCGAAGACTCCTGGGAACTCTGTCAATCAATCAACCCCAGCTACCCGGCCTCGATGAACCTGGATATGCACACAAGGTGCATGGGGTAATGTGAGTACACCAAGTCAGAAGTAACAAACCCAAACTATGGGCTGAGAGGTAGTGACGGACTAAACCTCAGAATTTACAACAGACAAGTTACATAAAATAGACATGCTAACTGTTTATCAGAAATGAGAAAATATGCCAAGTATGCCAATATACTCTACATGCCATCATAACAATGTATGAAACCAGTGTTGAAAAATGCACATAATGATCACA
The DNA here is from genome assembly GCA_005239495.1 of Nicotiana undulata. Taxonomy (NCBI): domain Eukaryota; kingdom Viridiplantae; phylum Streptophyta; class Magnoliopsida; order Solanales; family Solanaceae; genus Nicotiana; species Nicotiana undulata. The sequence goes on along the minus strand of ML244057.1, from coordinate 50,148 downwards.
ACCCTCACACAGCAGTCCACTCAGCACTGTATATGGCTCTCAGGCCCAGAGAAGGTCCATGTCATAATGTACATAAGCATCAGTGACCTTAGTCATTTGGAACCGAGAAAAGGCCAATCCAGCCCGACAGAGAAGATCCATCTCCAAAAATACAACACTCGAACACGATCCATGTCCAGGGACGATACATCCCTCACATATCATCAGCTTCGGACAAAGTCCATGTCCAGGGAAGATCCATCCCTCTATATCAATGTGCTCAATGGGGTGTAAAGACTCCGGAGGGGCCCTATTGGCCCAAGCGTTATATCAAGCCAACGAAGGCATTATTAAAGTATCGTTGTGGTGTGCAGTCCGATCTCATAACTATCTCAACAACAGGCTCTCGTCCTCACTCAATCATTATTCCCCAGTCTCACTCATATGCTCACATATGTATAAATCAACACAAAACAATGATAAATATGCATCTAATTAAAATTTTATGAGACTGAGGCATGAAATAATACGCTATAACAGACTGAGTATATGAAATCAAAATTATCACAAGGTGAGACAGTAATATACGACAACTTGGGTCTCAGCATTTTCGGCGTGAAGCCTTAGCATTTATACTTAACATGATTTCTAACATGTTTACATTTTCCACATAATAGAAGTGAGGATATCAATCTGTAATAGCTACTAGACTGTGCCATTGGATGAGCCAGGCCACAATTTACTCGGTGCACGTCCGCACGCCCGTCACTTGGCATGTGCGTCACTTCAGTTATAGTCATAAATCATATAGTACGGGGTTTCGAACCCTCAAAACCAAGTTTGGAAACGCTACTTACCTCAAAACCGGCTAAAATCATAGCCCACAATGCTTTTGCCTCTAGACTCGGACTCCGAGTGCTCCAAATCTACAAAAACCAGATTCATATCATTATTATATGCCAAGGAACGAAGTCCATTCAAAATTGTTTAAAATTACCCAAAATCACGAAATTTGCTAAACCCGACCCCCCGGCCCACGTCTCGGAATCTGATAAAATTTATAACAATAGAATCCTCATTCTCCCACGAGTCTGTACATAGCAAGAATATCAAAATCGGACTTCAATTGACCCCTCAAATCCTAAATTTAAAGTCTCTAATTACAAGCCCTAATTACCCAATTTTGTACTAATCTCCCACAAATTTCACCATTAATCAGTCCATAAATCACACATAAATGAGTTTTAAGTCCAAAATCCTTACCTCCACGAAGAACTCTCGATTTCCCTCTTCAAAAACCCTTCAAAAGCTTGAAACTAGTGCAACAAAGTAGGAAAAATGACCAAAATCCGCTAAGGGTCCTATTTATATGCTCTGCCCAGCGATGACCGCACCTGCAACCCTTTTAGCGCACCTGTGGACCCGCACCTGCAGTCCCAGGTGCATACCTACACATACCACTTAAAATGCCATTTTCCACAACTGCGGCAATTCCTCTGCACATGCGACTCCGCAGGTGCGACCAACCATCCACACCTACGACCCCTTCACCAGCTGCCAGTTTCCGCACTTGCGCTTGGCCCCTCGCAGGCCTCGTGCCTGTGATATACCCTTCGCATGTGCGACCACACCAGCAGTTGGGCACCAACAACAATTTCTGCTGCATTTTCCAACTTCAACCCTTTCGATGACTATCCGAAATCAACCTGAGCCCCTCGAGGACTCAACCAAAAGTACCAAAAAGTAATAAATTATCAACCGGAATTAGTCGAACCCTCGTAACACCCAAAATAACATCAAAACACTAATTCAACTCATGATTCAAGCCTAAGAATCCTAAAACTTCCGAAAATCACCTACGATGCAAAAACCAACCAAAACACGTCTGATTAACCTGAAAATGTTCTTACAGCTCCATAAGGACAATACGAACATGTTCCAACTTCCGGAATTACATTCCGACCCCAATAGCCTATTTTTCATTACCGATCGAAAATCGCCAAAAACACAATTTCGCCAATTCAAGCCTAATTCTACTCCGGACCTCCAATTCACATTTCGAACACACTCCTAAGTCCCAAATAACCTAACGAAGCTATCCAAGCTATAAAATCCACATTCCGATGTCGTTTACCTATAAGTCTACTCCCGGTTGACTTTTCCGACTATTAAGCTCTTTTAAGAGACTATGTGTCTCAATTCTCACCACGACTACTCCGAACTCGAACCAACTGACCCAACACATCATGAATAAGCTAAATGACACATGATAACGCTGAAATAAAGGAAACGAGGATAATCTCACGAAACGACTGGCCCGATCGTTATAATATATATATATATATATATATGATCCCAGTCACCTACCACGTGGAATATTTACTATTATATAATTTTAGTAGATGCATCTATTGTACGGTCACATGTGCGTTTCTTATAGACTTGGGGTTTTGCTTTTGCAAGGTTGCTTACTCAAATAATTAGAGCAGAATTCCAGAATGTAAATTGTGATGATAATGCTTATTTAAATTTAAGTTGGTTTAGTAGAAATTGTATGCCTCCAATTATAGCTAAACCATTGCCTTTGAGAACAAAAGCAAAATTTGGTATAAGATGTATTATTTAACATACAACAACACTTGTACGCATCTGAGCAATAAATTATAATAAATTCTCCCTATCACAATTGGTTCAGGGTGAGGAACCAAATAATTTCCATCTAGAAATATGGATGACCTATATGATTTAATTGTTCTACCACAATGCACAAAGATGGATCCTGAAAGAAGGTTGGGGATATGTGTTGGTGATCCTAACATTAGGGGGAGAAATGGGCAGCTGAAAAGCAGTGACACATGGAATACCGGATGAACTGAGGATAACCTTGGAGGCAACGCAAGTCAATAAGCTACCTCCCCCACTCTCTCGATAATCTCAAATGGCCCGATATACCTAGGGCTCAACTTGGCCTTCTTCCCAAACCTCATAAAACCCTTCATGGGTGATACTTGAAGTAATACACTCTCTCCAACCATGAATGCCACATCACGAACCTTACGGTCGGCGTAACGCTTTTTCCTGAAATAAGCTGAACAAAGTTGATCCTGTATAATCTTGACCCTGTCCAAGGCCTCCTGAACTAAGTCTGTACCCAATAACCGAGCCTCTCCCAGCTCAAACCATCCAATTGGTGATTTGCACCGTCTACCATATAATGCCTCGCAGGGAGCCATCTGAATGCTCGACTGATAGCTATTATTGTAGGCAAACTCCACTAACGGCAAGAATCGATCCCAAGAACCTCCAAAGTCAATAAAACATGCGCGAAACATATCCTCTAAGATGTAAATAGTACGCTCGGACTGTCCGTCAGTCTAAGGATGGAATATTGTGCTAAACTCCACTCGCGTACCCAACTCACGCTAAACTGCCCTCCAAAAGTGCGAGGTAAACTGCGTACCCCGATCAGAAATAATAGACACGGGCACACCGTGAAGGCGAACAATCTCTCGAATATATATCTCTTCCAACCGCTTCGAAGTATAAGTACTTGCCACCGGAATGAAGTGTGCTGATTTAGTCAGCCTATCCACAGTAACCCAAACGACGTCGAACTTCCTCTAAGTCCGTGGGAGTCCAACAACGAAGTCCATAGTGATACAATCTCACTTCCACTCAGGAATCTCTATCTGCTGAAGTGAACCACCGGGTCTCTAATGCTTATACTTCACGTTTGGCAATTCAAACAACGAGCCACATATGCAACAATGTCCTTCATCATCATTCGCCACGAATAATGTTGTCATAGGTCCTGGTACATCTTGGCAGCACCCGGGTGAATAGAATACTTAGAATTTTGAGCCTCCTCAAGGATTAACTCATGAAGCTCGTCAACATTAGGCACACATATACGACGCTGCATCCTCAAAACACCGTCATCTCCAACTGTAACCTGCTTGGCACCATGCCGAACTGTGTTCCTAAGGACCATCAAATGTGGGTCATCATCCTGCCGATCTCTGATGCGCTCGAATAAAGAAGAGCGAACGACAGTACAAGCTAGAACACAGTTGGGAGAAACATCCAACCTCACGAGCTAATTAGCCAAGGTCTGCATGTATGAAGCTAACTGTCTCTCGCCGACTGGAATGAATGCAAGGCTGTTCATACTCACTGCCTTCCTACTCAGTGCATCGACCACCACATTGGCCTTCCTCGGATGATACAATATAGTGACGTCATAATCTTTCAATAACTCTAACCATCTATGCTGCCTCAAATTAAGATCCTTTTGCTTGAACAAGTACTGAAGGCTGCGATGATCCGTGAAAATCTCAGCCGGCACACCATAAAGATAGTGCCTCCAAATCTTCAATGCGTGAACAATGGCTTCCAACTCTAAATCATGGACATGATAACTCTTCTCATGCACCTTCAACTACTAAGACGCATATGTAATAACCCTGCCTTCCTGCATCAATACCCCTCCAAGCCCAATACGGGAGGCATCACAATATACCGTGAAAGATGCTGAACTTGATGGTAATACCAACAACGGTGATAAAGTCAAGGCTGTCTTGAGCTTCTGGAAGCTCGCCTCGCACTTGTCTGACCACTTGAATGGGGTACCTTTCTGAGTTAATTTAGTCATTGGGGCTACTATATATGAGAACCTCTCCATAAAATGAGTAGTAACCCGCTAAACCTAAGAAGCTCTTGATTTTCGTGGCTGAAGTAGGTCTAGGCCAGTTCTTGACTGCCTCTACCTTCTTAGGATCTACCTGAATGCCCTCTACTGATATGATGTGACCCAAGAAAGCTACTGAATCTAACCAGAACTCGCACTTAGAAAATTTCGCATAGAGTTGGATATCCCTCAAAGTATGGAGCACTATTCAGAGGTAATGCTCATGTTCCTCTCGACTACGGGAGTATATTAGAATATCATCAATGAACACGATTATAAAGGAATCTTGATAAGGCTTTAAAACCCGATTAATCAAGTCCATAAATGCTGCTGGGGAATTAGTCAAGCAAAAAGACATCACCAGGAATTCATAGTGCTCATACCTCGTCCGAAAGGCTGTCTTAGGGACATCGGATGCCCTAATATTCAATTGATGGTAGCCCGATCTCAAATCAATTTTTGAAAACACCTTGGCACCTTGAAGCTAATCAAACAAATCATCAATCCTCGGTGGTAATAGATATTTGTTCTTGATGGTGACTTTATTCAACTGCCGGTAATCTATACACATTCTCATCGATCCATCCTTCTTCTTCCCGAACAAAACTAATGCACCCAGGGCGAGACACAGGGTCTAATGAAGCTCTTATCAAGCAAGTCTTGCAACTGTTCTTTCAATTTTTTCAATTCTTGTGGGGCCATTGGTATGGAGGAATAGATATGGATTAAGCGCCCGAAGCCACATCAATGCAAAAATCAATATCCCTGTCGGGTGGCATCCCAGGCAGGTATGTAGGAAATACATTGGGAAACTCACGAACAACAGGCAGTGAATCTATATAAGAAGCCTCAGCATTAGAATCACGAACATGAGCCAAATAAGCCAAACATCTATTTTCAACCATGCAACGAGCCTTGGAATAAGAAATCACCCTATTGGGAGAATGACCAGGGGTCCCTTTCCACTCCAATCGAGGAAACCCCGGCAAAGCTAAAGTAACTGTCTTGGCATGACAATTCAAGATGGCATAATAAGGTGACAACCAATCCATACCCAATATGACATCAATATCAACCATGTCAAGAAGCAAAAGGTTAACACTGGTTTCAAGACCTTCAATAATGACAACACACGAACGATACACGTGATCTACAACCATATCATCTCCCACGGGCATAGACACATAACAGGGACGCTCAAGGAGTCATGGGACACAACCAAATATGAAGCAAAGTAAGATGAAACATAAGAGTAAGTAGACCCCGAATCAAACAGAACGGATGATAGCATCGGAGGACTCCGCCTCAGGTCTGGCTAGAAATGCATACAATCGGGGTTTGGCCCCACCACCCTAAACCATGTCTCTGGGTGGACCTCTGATAAGCAGATCTCCACCTCTATTGGGCTGGCCTCCACCTCCAGCTGGCTGGCCTCCACCTCTAACAATCTGGCCCCTACCTCTGGCTGGCTGGGGAGGTGGTGCTGCAGCGGGTGCCGGAACAATGGCACGAGAACCCTAATACTAAAGTTGATTACCAAAAAATCTCAGACAAGTTATCCGTATATGCCCATATTCACAACACTCAAAGCATCCCTCCTAATGTAGAGGCTGACCCTGACGAGCCGGCTGACCACGATAATAACTCTGCAAATGAGGTGCTTTAATAAGAGCTGATGGTGCACTATAGACTGGCTGAGCAGAAGGAGTTATATAAGAACCACGACCACTTGAGGTACCATGAGATGCCTGAAGTGTTGAATGAAATGGCTTGGAATAATGGCCTCTGCTAAAAGTAACCCCGCCTCCTGATGAGGCACTATTGAATCCACCGGAATGTCGAGGTCTCTTGTCTGACCCCTGACCTCCCAATCCGAGAACCATCTCAACTCTCCTGGCCACATTGGCCGCATCCTGAAAGGAAATCTCGCTCCTCGTCTCTTTGGACATCTACAACCTGATGGGCTAATCAAGGCCCTCAATAAATCTCCAGACCCTCTCTCTCTCTGTGGGTAACAAAAGAATAGCATGTCGAGCCAAATACACAAAGCGAGTCTCATACTGGTAACAATCATGCTACCCTATTGAAGACGCTCAAATTGATGACGGTTCTCCTCCCTGGTAGTGATAGGTAGAAACTTCTCCAAAAAGATATGTGAAAACGGATCCCAAGTCAGAGCAGGTGACCCAATTGGTCTAGTGAACAAATAATCTCTCCACCATTTCTTGGCGGAACCAGTTATCTGAAAAGCAGCAAAGTCGACCCCATTTGTCTCCAAAATACCCATGTTCCTAGGAACCTCATGACAACTATCAATGTATTCCTGAGGATCCTCTTAAGTAACACTACTTAAATGAACATGGAAAAGCTTGATAAACCTGTCTAGTCTCCACAAAGCATCAGAGGACATAGTTGTTCCATCAACAAGCGGTGCTGCACTAACTGGCTGAACTACCCCAACTTGATTGGCTGCTGGGGTATGAATCTTAGGAGTAACCTACTCAGGAGTGTGGGTAACAGGATTCTGAATCCCTCATCCAGCCTGAGATATGGCTACTATCACAGGGAATGCGCTAGTCTGGGCTACACTCTCCATAAGGCCCACTAGTCGGACCAAAGCATCCTGAAGCACAGGGGTAGCAATAAACCCCTCTAGGACCTGAGCTGGTCCCATCAGAGCGGTTTGAGCTGGAGCTTCCTCATCAATCTCTATCTGGGGCTCCGCAGCTGGGGCTGCTGCCTGAGTAATGGGCTGAGTCGTGCCCCTTCCTCAGCCCTTGGCATGGCCTCGGCCTCTACCCTTAGTAGGAGATACTACTACTGGAGGACCTGATTGGTGGTCAGCGGAAGAAGAAACACGTGTTCACGCCATCAACGAGAGAATATAAGAGTTCGATCAGTATTTGAGATAACAAGAATCGCAAGACAGAGTAGAAATAGAATGAGTTTGTTCCTAACTTCATAGCCTCTGAGAGATAAAATTAGACATCTCCGTACAGTTCCCTCAGACTCTATTAATCATGTCTGTGAATTGTGAGACTTAGGAAACCAAGTGCTCTGATGCCAACTTGTCACGACCCAAATTCCCAACCCTCGGGATCGTGATGGCGCCTAACACCATACTTGCTAGGCAAGCCAATGTTAGAAATTTACTAACCGTTTTCTGGTAAGAATTTGATTAAATATAAGTAAGCAATTTAAAATGAATACGAAATCTAATACTATCCAATTATTTCTATCAAGAATAATGTTCGAAATAATGAAACGAAACTCAAACTAATACTAATATCTAGCTACCCAGGATTTGGAGTCACAATTCACGAACTACTAAAGAATACTACAAGTATTTGGCTGAAAGAAAATGTATATCTTTATTGAACTATATAAAACAGTAAATGAATAAATGGTAGAAGACTTTAGGTATCTGCGGACGCCAGCAGATCTACCTCGTGTCTCCGTGCGAATGATCAGCTACCGCTCAAAGAATCAACTCTGACCGGACCATGGATCTACCCAAGAAGTGCAGAGTGCAGTATCAGTACAACTAACCCCATGTACTGGTAAGTGCCGAGCCTAACCTCGACGAGGTAGTGACGAGGCTACGACGGGGCATTTATAATATAACATGTATATAATGTATAATAAAGAAATCAGGGAATACTAAACTAAATAAACATTAACTTGCAGCGATTGATAAAATAACTCGGCTGTATTTTCCAAATCTCAGCTATAGCAAATCCTTACTAAAATTTCCAAGTTAAGATTTAAATAACGGTATGAGCAGAATATAAAATAACAACAATAAAATAATGAGTATTCCAGTCTTTATTATATTTTCTCTCCCTTATTACTCCTTGTTGCGGCGTACAACCTGATCCTACCTAACCACTCTTATTGCTCTTCCCATATACTTATCACCCTTATTTCTCCTATTGTGGCATGCAACCCGATCCCACATGTCCACCCTTATTACTCCTTGTTAAGGCGTGCAACCCGCTCCCACCAGACAATCACATCTCATTATTTATTATAAAGGTTTCACAAATTAGATCAAAGTCTTTTACAGTATTTATGTCTCAACAATGGTAAATAGAAAGTTTTACTATTCAGAAGCTTCACTAATTATCACTTCAAAGCGAAACCAACCGGAATGTATCATAAAACACTGACAACCAGCTCAACCATTAATGTACAACAATGAAGCTAAGGATCAATTAATACTTCCAAAAAAGTGAAGCAATATCTAATAACAAAGTAGACAAAAACAAGTAGGCTTGGAGTTATCAATGATCTTGAAACATTTAAGACACGAATATACTAAACGGGAAACAACGGAACATGCTTGACAGATAATTTGGTGGCGCATAGGTACTCGTTACCTCACATATAGACCACACACATTCAAAATTCACACAGTCATTTAAGTCGGGAATTCCTAATCCCTCAAGTCAAGGTTAGACCAAACACTTACCTTAATTTTGTAGGCCACTCACTGCTCAATTACAACTTTTCCTTTCGAATTCACCTCCAACACACTCGTATCTAATCATAATTAGTTCAATATCATTAATTAGTGCTAAAGGAACTAACATTAATGAACAATTATGGTTTTCCAAAGTCTTCATATCAAAATACAAAAGTTGACCACGGGCCCGCTTGGTCCAAACTCGAGGTTTTGACCAAAATCCGTTTACCCAATCTCCCCGAGTTCGGATATATAGTTAGTTCTGGAATCCGACATCAATTCGAGGTCTATATTCCCAAATTTCAAAATTCCTAAGTTCTACCCAAAAATCCCTAATTCTACATGAAAAATCTAGACTCTAGGTTGAAATCTTGTTAAAAGTCTTAAGAGATTTAAAGGAATTAGTTCGGAATCACTTACCTATGATTTGGAGAAGTTTGGGTCTTTGGAAAATCACCTATGGAGTTTTAGGGTTTGAGAGAATTGAAAAATGGGTGAAAATATCGTCTAAAAATCGTTTTGAGCAGCTGCAGTTATCGCAAATGCGAACTTGCAAATGCAGCCATTTACATCGAAAATGCGAAACTTGGCATGGTCTGCTATTATCGAAAATGCGAACGGGTGTTCGCAAATGCGACAATAAACATCGCAAATGCGAAGTCACCTACCAGCCCTTCTGATCGCAAATGCGATATTAACTTCGCAAACGCGATACTCGTGGCCTATCCAAAACTCATCGAGCCCCCGGGGCTCCAAACAAAACATGTACGCAAGTCTAAAGACATAATACAGACATGCTCGTGCGATCAAATCACAAATGTAACGCTTAAAACTACGAATTTAGCATCAAAACTCATGATTTTCTCAAGAACACTTCAAGTTCACTAACTTCTAAGCCGGACGTCCGAATCACGTCAAATAAACTCCAATTTTCACAAAATTTCACAGATAGTATTTGAACATTATAAAAAATATGTACCGGGCTACGTAACCAAAATATGGGCCTGATACCAATGAGTTCAAAAATTAATTCATTTCTTTATTTCCTTTAAAATCCAGCATAGTAATTTTCTTCAAAAATTAATTTCTAAAGCTAGGGACCTCGGAATTCGATTCCGGTCATACACCCAAGCCCTATATTTTACTGTAGACCTCCTGAAACCGTCGAAACACGGATCCGGGTCCGTTTACTCAAAATGTTGACCAAAGTCAACTAAATTAAATTTTAACTCTAAAATTTATTATTTCTGATATTTTCACATAAAGGCTTTCTAGATGCACACCCGGACTGCGCACGCAAAATCGAGGGAATTATAATTAAATCTTTTTAAGGATAATGAGCCCGATATGGAGTCGTAATTCTTAATATGACCCTTTAGGTCATCACAATACGCTACTTTTAGAATCCAATTCAACTTGGATTTCACGTCTTCGGGGACGTTAACGTTACTAATCCAATTCAAAATTTGATTTAGCTAACAAGTCCTTTATTAATATTTTATTAATATTTTATATAACATCTTTTATATAAAATAAGTAGTAATTATATATCACATATATATTTTAACCAAGAGATGTAATTTAATTTTCTATTCCAAATAGAAAACATTAATTTATTCACAATATTAAAATATCCTCCATGCTAGTAAAGAATATAACAATATTTCACTTGGACTAATAAATTTATTTATTTGATTAATTAAATTTTTTAATTCAATTGTCAAATAATAAGTTCATTAATCCTTTAGAAAAGATCAAAACACTCTTTAGTGTATGACCCCATAGGTGTTTTTTTTAAGTAATCTGCTAGGCAGTGCCTAGGGCTAGTTTTTATTTATATAACATCAAAAAAATAAACTAAAGTGTTGTCCTACCCAAAGTAGGATTGTAGGTTATGAATTCTTCTTCTACCCTATTATTAAATTTGAGTATAGCATACCCAAACTTCATATTACACACTGATTTACTAATACTAAAAGGAAAATTACATAAAATAAAAACTAGCCTAATACAAAGCAATGATGATGTCACTCGTTCATGTGTAGTAGACCTTGAATGCACTGCCCAACCTTTCCTCTTGTTTATTGAACACCAACCACTCCACTTGCTTATTTCTAGGTGCCAAAACTGGAACTTCAGCCTCATTAGTGCACTGATTTTGCTTCCAATTCTGGATTCCTTTCTTTGATGGTTTCATGTGACTATTTCTTGAGAGTCTTCTTGTGTGAGGGTGGTGTTTATACGTGCTAGGGTGTTACCCCTTTTAGCTTTGTGCAAGCCCGTACCACCCATCCAATTGAGGCATGCGGAAGGTAAAGTCAATTCAGCTTTGGTGTTTTTGCCTTCCGTGTCACGTGTAATCCCTTTTGATCTCCTGAAGGCCATTGTCCTGAGTGATTGTATGTATGATGGTATATTGTGCTTCGTCAAGATAATGTCCATATGGACCTCAGATATTTACAGAACGCACATACAAATACCATGCTTTTATGATCACCCTTTGGCCTTTTCCAGCATGTGCTTTCCAGACTTGTGCATGTCACTTTTCCTTCTCCTAGGGAATGAGTACATTGTACTAATACCACCCTTAGGAGTCGTAATTGGTGACAAGGTCTGGATACAATAACATCTCCTGCAAAACAAAAAACCACGTTAGTGAAAAAGATAATCACCATGTATTGTACATGATGATCATGTGATCTCCCTTCACCCCTGATACTCCTTTCCTCCTTACTATTGCCATGTCCTGCCTCCTCTAGTTCCTGTAATCCACATGTTTCATGTTGCATCATTCGATTTCTAGGCAATAAGAAATTTCTTTTCATGTTGTTCATGTCCCTTCCCAAGGCTGCATTGTGTTTCACCTTCCTTTCACTGTTATCCCTTAATCCTTCATCCAACTTCCCTTTTTCCCATACTGTGATAGAAACTGCCTGACCTCCTGTATCCCAATGTCTCCCAACTCCTTTTATCTCCTTTTGTCCATTTCGTTTAGACTTTTTGGACAGTGTTTCATTCTTGATTAAGTTTTTCCTTTCCATGTCCTTCTATACCATGTAGACTGACTTTGTGTTTCCTAACCTCCTTGTTTGATTGTGAATTGACCATTTGAACTGCATATTTAGGACCATACCATGATGACCTCCTTGCTTCTATGTCAATGCCTAACTTGGTTAGTGAAGCATAGGACATTGCAATATTAGTCATACCTGCAAAAAGGAACACAAAGTTATTTAAAAGATTGATCCTCATATTCTCCACCCGTAGGCTTTGAATAAGTTGATCGATTGGTTTGCCCTGCCTCGTGCTCCATCTACTCTCCTGCACCCTTAGCTCCTGTCCACCTTTACCCTTAGACTTGGACATTGCAGCTTGTCCTCATTGATGATCCTTCTACCTTGTGTATCTAGTTGCCAGAAATCTTGACATTCAACATCCCCATGATCAAGAGCATAATTGGCCAAGTGGTCTGCCAATTTGTTCCCGTCTCTATAAATGTGAGTCACTGTATAATTGCCCCCTACCATTAGATGCTCCATCTCCTTAACTTGTTCAACAATGTTCCATGGTATCTCCCATTCACCAACCATGATCCTCTTTAGTAACATGGAATCTGTTTGAATCTATATGTTAGAGTATTGCTGAGACCTGCAGAATCTCATTGCCTCCACTATTGCCTGTGCCTCAGCTTCTGTGTTTGTAGTGTCTTCGATCTCTTTGGCTATTGCCCAAATTAAATCACCCTTCTCATCTCTCACACAGTACCCAATAGAGCTCCTACCAGGATTTCCTCTCGAGGCCCCATCAGTGTTAACTTTAATCCAGCCTTCATTAGGGAATTCCCAAACAACTTTGCTTACTTTCAGTTTTGGAGTGTATCTTTCCATCATATCAATCAGTTCACTCCACATGTGAGGTACCACCTTTATTATTGGTTTTCTAACTTTCACCAATGCTTGGAGGTTTGAGGAGGTCTGGTATATCACCCTGTTAGTTGTGACTTGGTCCCCGTAATTCATGATGTTCCTCCTTTTCCAAAGTTCCCTACACTATACATGAAGGAAGGGCCTGCATAATTGGTTTTAGCCTAGAGAACACTAGAGCAGTCCAGCATTTCGTGATGGCTTGATGTAATGTGATCCCCTCTACCCTGCCCTCGATATGAAATAGGACAACACTGCCCTAGCTGTTTGTGATGTAAAGAATAGATGCTGCAGGGATTGTTCCTTAGGTTCTAGACACACCAACACTTAGAAGGCATAAAATACCCAAGTCTCCTTATAAAGTCATCCAGCGGTATCTTTGCCTTCCATACTTTCCACATGAAAAAGGATATCTTGAATGGTATACCTTGTACCCAAATCACCTTGTATGCTAGCCTTGGATCCTCTCTTCTTCTTAGGTATTCCCGTGCTGTCTTTACACTGAAGTATCCTCTTGATTCCAGCATCCAATAAGGTGTACCAATCCCACCCATAGCACTAGGTGGCTTGATATTTTCCATGATGTGGACTGCATATTCCTATGGCAGTATTCCAAACAGTCTAGCCACATGCCACTCTACTTCTTCAACAATATCATATACATTATGTACAGTTTCATCTATACCAAAATCATGTGGAACTAAGAAATACAGAGCCCCCAACCCTGTCCTGTTGTCATACCAAAAAAGTGAGGATCCCATCTTTGGTTTCCAAATAATTTGGTGTTCAATAAACTCCCTGCACTCCAACATTTTTCTCCATATGTGTGATCCCCTTCTCCATGGGACAATCATTGTGTTCATCTTCTTGCAGTACTTTTGTGACATGAACGAATTCCACAAACTTGGCTTTGTCCTGTAGTTCCACCAGAGTATGCAGAATAGAGCTTTTTCTACATCATGCAATGACCTAAATCCAATCCCCTTTCTTCACATAGCATTCATAGTGTGTTCCAAGATTCCCAATGCCTCGATGTTCCACCTATTGAGCTACTCCTAAAAAACTGAGGAATAATCTTGTGTATTCTTTTTATCACGTATTTGGGAGGGTTGAAAACTGATAATAAATGTATAGGCATACTTGCAACACATTAGCTATAAGCATAGCCCTTCCACCTATTGATAATAACTTCCCCTTCCATGATTGCAATTTGTCTAAAACCTTAGTGATCATAGGATGATAGTACTCCAAATTTCTCCTTGAATAGAATATGGGGCAACCTAAATAGATGATAGGAAATTCCTATCTCTTCATCCATGTGACCCTTTCCACCTTGTCCACTACCTTAATATCCGTCAAGTGATGAATATAAATTGCTGACTTTTCCTTGTTCACCAATTGACCAGATGCAGATTCATATGACTTAAGTATCTCCATGATCAGCGTGAGAGAAGTTGCATCAGATGAGGAAAATATGATCATATCATCTACATATGCAAGATGGTTGATCTTTGGGATCCACTTGGGAAGTCCAAAGCAACGAAAATGTATATTTTGATGCAATGAATTGAGACCTCTAGTTAAAGCTTCAGCTTCCAGTATAAACAACGCAGGGGAGAGGGGATCTCCTTGCTTTACTCCTCGTGAGGACCTAAAAAAGCCATGAGCTTGGCTATTTTTGAGGATAGAGTACCAGTTATTTGATACTATTCCAAATACCATGCCTATGAACATTTCATTGAAGCCCATTTTCCTCAGAACGTTTTTCAGAAATAGCCAAGACAATCGATCGTATGCCTTAGTCATGTCTAACTTCAATATAACATTTGGTCCAGCCTTTGTTCTTAGCCTCATGTATGTCACAATTTTCTGTGCCAATAGGATGTTTTCCACTACGCTCCTGCCCTTAACGAACCCTGCTTGTTCTTCTGATATTAAACTGGGAAGCAGCCGCACCAATCTGTCATGAATCACCCTCGATATCACCTTGTTTGTAAAATTACTGAGGCTTATAGGCCTTACATCATAGAATGTAGTAACCTCGTTCTTCTTTGGAAGGAGAACAAAGTTAGTGTGTGTGATGCTTTTGGGAATATCGTGACCATTAAAGAATGCACGCACCATGTCAAACATGTCATCACCTAGTATATCCCAGCATGTCTGAAAAAATCTTCTTGTCATACCATCTAGCCCCCAGCACTATCCCCATTGGGCCCAAACACAGCCTGATTTACCTCCTCTTTTGTTGGTTTTTTTGTTAATTCTGAATTCTACTCCATATTAATTAAGTTAGGGACATGATCAATGATGTCAAAAGATGAAGGTATTGCTGTTTCAGTAAACTGCTCCTCAGAATCTGATAGCCTCAGCAACAATCTCTTCATCCTCTTCAATACAAATTCCCAGGTTGTTTTGTATCCTGTTAAGTTGCAGTCTCTTCCTTATTCCTTTAACTTGTGCATGAAAGAATTTAGTGTTTCTGTCTCCCTCCTTAAACCATTTCATCCCAGCCTTCTATTGCCAGTATTTCTCCTTAAGTGCTAACACCTTATTAACTCTGCCTTCACTCTTTGCAACCTTTCTCTGTTCATCATTGTGGGATTAGCTTCAAATTCAATCTCATGGACTAAAACCACTTCCTCCATGCTAGAATTTTTTGAAAAATATCCCAAAAAGTTGCTTTGCTCCATTGAGATAGAGCCTTCTTCACATTCTTCAATTTATGATTGAAAGTAGTATAAGGATTAGCACTGAAATCTACACTCCAGTTTTCCTGTACTACCTGCTGCATGATTCATGCTCCACCCAAAAATTCAAGAATCGAAAATGTTTCTTCATAGGTGGAGATTCTATATCACACTTTAGTTGCATTGGACTATGATTTGATCCAATCTTTGAAAGATGTTGAACCTCAATCCTAGGAAAAGTCTGCTGAAATACCTCATTGGCTAGGCACCTGTAAAGCCTCTTTAATATGCAATCTTCCTCCGCCCTACCATTCCACCATGTAAAGATACTGCCTTTGAATCCAAGATCAGATAAATTGCAAGTGTTTATGCAATGACTAAAATCATCAATTTCATTCAGTGAGAAAGGAAGCCCTCCAAATTTCTCTTCTTCATCCCATATTACATTGAAGTCACCTCCTACAAGCCATGACAATTCCATATCTCTTGCCATAGCATACAATGAGTCCCACAACTCTATTCTCTCTATAGCATCTCACTTAGCATAGATCAAGGTTAGAAGAAATTCCACATGATATTCTGTGTGAAATAGTCTAAGTGTTAATTGCTGCACCATGTTATACATCCCTGTAACTTTATACACTTCATCAATAAAAGCCCAAATTTTGTTAGAAACATTTGATATGGCCTGTGCAATCCCAATCTTTCTCCTGTACCTCTCTAATTCTTTGCTTGTTTCTTAGGTTCCATCAAGCCAATGAACTCATAATGTTTCTGTCTTTGCTTCTTGATAAGCCTTTCAAAGGCCTGTTGTGTGTTAACTGATCTTATGTTCCATATGAGTGCATCCATCACTGGTTACCAGATTTAGACAATGTCCTCCTTGTTTGTACCCCTGTAGCTAGAGCTGCTACCTGTTCTTCTGCTGCTTTTTTCTCCCTTTGACTACTATTTTTGCCTTCTCCATCTGCCTAGGTGAAAGATTACCTTGCATTGCTACATTTATAAAATTATGTGTAGTTGATTCTTGGTCCATGTCTTTTCCTTCTCTCTCCTTTTCTTCACTTCCATTTATTTCTTCTGGTATTCCTACTGTGGTCGCCTGTGATTGCTTCTGCAACTTTGGAGCAAGAACATGTTCTTCACCTGTCCTCAATATTTTCAGTTGTCCAGGTTCCAAAGGAACAATAGTTTTTTCTGCATTATTTTCATTAGCAGACTATTTTTCCTTTCCTTTGTCAATCAGTTCCTGTGGCTCAGTGATTGAGATTTGAGGTTCCTCTGCATCTGTTCCACCAGGAATAATTGTATCTGCAACTAAACCTTCTGGTCTTCCTTCTCCATTTGATATAGCCAATTTTTTTTCTTTTTCCTGTTCGATCAACCTCCTCTTGTACTATATTCACCCTTATTGCTTACCTTTACAATTGCATTCTCATTTACACTTTGTTCATCATCTTCTTTGTCGTGTAGTTCTGGCTCTTCATCAATTGATGCTCCTTCTGGTACTTCTTCCTCATTTGAATCAACGTCTCTTTGATTTACCCATAGTCTCCCACCACTCCATTGTACTTTTTCTCTAACAATAGGAAACCTTACACCTTCTACTTGTTATTCAGAAGTTTTATGCAACTCTTTTTCAACCAATGTGTCTTGTGATGTAATCTCCTAACAAAAAGTGTTAACACCTACACCTGATGTCTTAGCTGGGGTATTATTATTGAAGGCTCTTTCCACCCATTTAGCAGTAGACTCCCTTGTTTTTACAGTATCCTTGCCCTTACCCTTTGAAGCAGTATTCTCTAAACCATTAGTATACCCAATCCCTGCTGAGTTAGGATTAAAAGCTGGTGTTGTGGGGTTAAGATTTTCTTGTATGGTTGCAGCCTTCTGATGTTTCTGTTTAGACACACTCTAGTCTCCTTTTGTTTGGCTGTCAGCAATTGTTTGAGTTACTACCAAAGCCAAATTGTTATCAGTTTCCTCCTCATCATCAATCACCTCTAAGACTGCATATTTGTTAGTAACCTACACCTGATTATTTGTTGCATTGTCAATTAGAACCAATTCCTTTCCTGTATTTGTTTGGTCTCCTTTCCTCTGATCTGCAGCATTATTAATATTGCTCACTTTTGCTTGATTTCCTCCATGCTGGGCTGGGACCATCTCTTTTCCTTTACCACTTTGATTTCCATCTTGATTGACATTTCTGACTCTATTATCCTTCACTTCTTTCCACTGTTCTTTTGTTGTAGTAGGTACATTCCCTACCACTTTTCCAGTAGATAGGATCATTAGAGATTGTGAGTTGGTATTGTTCTGTTTAGTCCCTTCTACTACTTGATTGGGTGCCTCCTTTTCCACATATAGCTCAGGATGTAATCTCCAGCAATCCAGTTGATCATGGCCTTGTAGTTTGCAATGTCTACAGTATTTTGGCAACATATCATAGTGAATCTTCACCCATTCCGTCCTAATATCCCCATTAGCTTCATACAATATGTCCATTCTCACCTTTTTAGGAAGATCAACCAATAAATCCACTAAGACCTTTACCCTTGCACAACTAGGTCTAGTTTTTTTATAGTTTCCATATCTAAGTGTAATGGTTTACCAACAGCTGCAACAAGTGAGAACAAGCACTCCTTAACATAAAATGTTGGCAACAGACCTGGGAATGAGATCCAAGCCATGGCCTTAGGGGTCTCCTCTCCTACCCTAAACTTTGAGTCATAAATCAAAGGCCTAAGTTGATACTCATATCCCTCATTGTCTTTAATATAGTGAGCTGACTTAGAAGTAAAATTCAAATAATCTTGATATATTGTCATACGAATTAACAAATGTTTCTCCCTTAAAAAACCAATGTTGCATTCACCTTTGATCCCACATTAGATTGGGATAAACTTACGTAGTTGGTGCAAATCTAGGCTACCAAAAGAAAGTTTACCAACGATGGAAAACTGTAGCCCCTCAATAACATCCATTCTCTCCACTTCAGCTTATGTGAACTGTATTACATGTTCACCATTCAAAAGAGTTGGCCTGCGCATTGGAATAGGAGCAATCGTGGTTACTTGCTCGTGCATGGCACTGTTCAACGTGCATGGCGTGAAACGTTTTGAGAAATCCAGCGATGATGGGGTGTTATTTGAAGTCATGGGAGGTTGAGTTATGTTGGGGGAGGTGGGGCTGCCCAGCCACTAGAGGTGGCTGGCCGCCGGCTGGCGTGGCCATAGGAGGTCGGAACAGTGTGATAGTCTGGAACTTGCACAGTTTTTGCCAGAGCTTAGGGTTAGGGTAACCCTAAAAAAAACACCCCATAGTTTCAATACTAAACCGGAAGTAAATTGATCACATCAATATAACAATCAAGGGTGGTGTCTAGCAACACTCCTTATAGACCGGATAAAATGAAGTATACAATTTACTCTCAAGAATCAGTATAAGAATAATGTAGTAATTCCTTTTGTCCTTATAATTCCGGGTCACCCTAGGATATGGTTCAACTATCAAATCCTAATAGGTGACCAACTATGTGTTCATGTCATATATAATCGACCATTGAATGACCTAAGAAACTCTTTTCTTCTTTTCATTCAATTGCTCTGGCCAAGGTCTTAATTTGGTCGTTTATAATTCATGGCAACATGGAGCTTAAACTCATTACCAAGAGTTGATAGATTCCATCTTGTTCAATCACTAATTCTACAAGTATTTAATCGTACCCAATATCCTTTCAACTATCGCCCTAGGGCCATATGTGTCTAGTATCAAAGCATAATAAATAACTTGTCAATTACTATGACGATCTTATGTCAAAGGAAACTCTTACATCACATTCTTCAAGAGAATATCTTATTGATAGCTTATGGTAATTCTAACAATTAGGAATTATCTAATGAGTCAGTTTAATGACCATATCTCAATATGCATCATCTACCTATGTGATTTAGTTAATGAGATCAACTAATCTTTATCCCATAAAGACAATCACATAAATATTGATCTAACCAGATTACCAATGTCCAAATTAATAATACTACGATCAACAACAAATTTAGATTAAATTATAGGAAACTTCACTCTCGTTATCATGATCTCCTTCACAATGCCAAGTCTCAAAATCTAATCAAGGACCTTATCAAGTTAATCAAACAATTAATAATAACTATGATAAAAGAATATCATATGCCTTATATTTTTATATCAAATAACGTTTACAAAGATATGTTCAAATCATCAAGTATGAGATTGGATCTAGGTCATATCTACTATATCCCTAATAATCTTCCACTTGCACTAGAGCCAATCGCTCTTGTACTTCATTCCAAATTTCCCCTTGTGCTTGTCAAACTCCTTTGCACCAAAAGCTATAGTGAATGGGCATGGAGCATTTTGCTTTCCATCAATATTTTGAATCTAGACGTCTCCACGTTTAATGATTTCTCTAATCAAGTGATACCTTTCGCAGAACGTGTTTTGATTTTTGGTGTGATATTGGTTCTTTTGCTTGAGAAATGGATCTAGTTTTCTCACACAACAAGGGAATTGCACCTTCTATTGAAGGAACCACACGAAGTTCAGTTAAGAACTTTATCATCCATACAGCTTCCTTAGCAGCTTCACTAGCTACTATATATTCTGGTTCAGTCATTTAATCAGCTATTGTAGCTTGTTTGGACCTTCTCCAACTCACATCACTACTATTTAAGGTGATACATAACCAGAAATAGATTTGCTATCATCTCTATCTGAATAGATACTTTCATCAGTATAACCTTCAAGTTTCAACTCATAATCTTCATAAATGAGGAATTGGTCTTTAGTCCTTATTAAGTACTTAAGAATGGTCTTTACCACCTTCCAATGTTCCTCACCAAGATTTTCCTGATATCGAATAGTCACTCCTAGTGCACAAGCCATATCGGGACGTGTACATGTCATAGTATACATTATAGCTCCCACTGCACTAGCATATGGGATCCTACTCATGTGGTCTCTCTCTTCATTTGTTTTAGGACAATCCTCCTTACTGAGAGTAATTCAAGTGCCTATGGATAGATAGACTCTTTTGGAAATATCCATGTTATACCTCTTTAAGATGGTACGAATGTACAAAGACTGGGAAAGTCAAAGAAACTTCCTTGATCTATCTGTATAGATCTTTATTCCCAATATATAAGCTACTTCTCCCAAGTCTTTCATGGAGAACTGTTCAGATAGAAAAAATTTGGTACTTTGCAATGCCGGTATTTCGTTCCCTATGAGCAATATATCATCAACATACGATACTAAGAATATAATTGTTCTCACACTAACCTTTTTGTACACACAAGGTTCTTCTTCGCATCTAACAAAATTGAACTTTTCAATTGTCTTGTCAAAGAGAATATTCCAACTTCGAGAAGCTTGGTTTAGTCCATAAATGGACCTTTGTAGCTTGAAAATTTTATTATGATCAGACGGAGATGTGAAACCTTCAGGTTTTGTCATGTACACATCCTCTTCTAGCTCACCAATATGGAAATCTTTTTTTCACATCCATTCGCCATATTTCACTGTCAGAACCTTGTGTCGCCTTTTCATAGGTCTTAATGTTATCATCATTATGATCAACATCATTTGATACATCATCTTGTAACATTAGATTTAATCTAGTTGGTACATGACGTTCTCATGTAGACTTTCTTAGAGGTGCTTGTACAACTGGTTCATCTTTTGCTGGATTAGGTTGTTGTTCAATTTGGTTTGGAACTGGTTCATTAACCTGTTCTTGAACTACATTTAGTTCTTGAACTTCAACCGTTGAAGATGGAAACTTCCTTGTTTACTTCAAAACATCCAATAAAGGTTGTTCAACTTGTGTCTCATGATCTTTATTTTGTGTTGATTCATTAGTTTCTTGAACTTCATCAAGTTCTATTTGTCCACTATAATTTCATTCCAAAAGAAATTCCGTTTCCAAAAAGGTTGTTCCTCTAGCAAAACACATTATGGTCAGAGGGGTAATAGAAATAATACCTTATTGTTTCTTTGGGATACCCAATGAACCTACACTTATCAGTTCTTGAGCCAAGCTTATCAGTCTGCAGTCTCTTAACATAAGCTGACAACCCAAAATTTGATATGTTTAAGGTTAGGCTTACATCCTTTTCATATCTCATATGTTGTTGTAGAGACTGACTTAGTGGGAACTTTATTAAGTATGTTGTTGCTTCCAAAGCATATCCCCATAAATTTATTGGAAGGCTAGTGAACCCCATCATAGATCTTACCATATCTAATAAGGTTCGATTTCTCCTTTCAGACACACCATTGTGTTGTGGTGTTCCCAGAGGTGTCCACTGTGAGAAAATCTCATTCTCTTTGAGATACCTAATAAAATCTTCACTAAGATATTCTCCACCTCTATCAGACCTTAGTACTTTGATACTTTTACCAGTCTGTTTCTCAACTTCACTACGGAACCTTTTGAACATTTCAAAAGATTTAGATTTGTGCTTCATAAGATACACACATCCATATCTTGACATATCATCACTGAAGGTGATGAAGTAGGAATATAAACCTCAAGCTTGAATATTCATGGGCCCACAAACATCTGTATGAATTAGTCCCAATAACTTAGAAGCTCTTTCTCCATTTCCAGTAAATGGAGATTTGGTCATTTTTCCTTTGAGACAAGATTCACAAGTTGGATATGATTCAAAATCATACTTGTCAAGGTACCCTTCCTTGTACGACCTATTAATTCTTTTTTCTCCAATATGACGAAGCCTACAATGCCAAAGGTATGTATGATTTACTTGATCATCTCTTTTCCTCTTAAGACTTGAAACACGCATAGTTGAATTAGCATTCACATTAGGTAATACAAAAACATTATGTTGGAGATAGTCATTAACATACAAATTATCTCCATAATGAATAGAGCAAATGTAATTGCCTATAATAATGTGAAAACCACGTCTGTCTAACATAGAAGCTGAAATTATGTTCGAAATAAATTTAGGAATGTAATAACAATCATCCAACAAAAGTGCTTTGTCTGTAGGCATAATTAAAGAAATTGATCCTATAGTTATGGCAGCAGCTTTTGCACCATTTCCAACTTGTAGATTAACTTCTCCTTTCTTTAGTCTCCTACTTATCTTGAGCCCTTGCAACATATTGCAGATGTTATAATCATTGCCCGTAGCTAAAACCCACAGTGAAGAATTAGTAGTAGCTAAAGAAACCTTGAAAACATTATTCATTAATGTCTCACATTGTTTCTTGTCCTGTAGAGTTACAAGGTACTCCTTGCAGTTTCTCTTCCAATGCCCTTTCTTCTTACATTGAAAACATTCAGCATCATATATTGACTGCAAGAGAAAATCTTCAGAAAGCTCTTTACCAAGCTTGTACGCCAACTTCTCATGTTCTTCGTTAAGAACAATCACATGATTGACAAGGGGTCCAACTGGAGAGTTTTCAATGTCCAATTGTGTATCAACCATCTTCTTAAGATATTCAATGATTGTAGTTGGATCCATATTCTGATGTTTCCTCTGGAGTTCAAAACTCATAGAAGCGAGAATGATGCATTTAATAACAAGGCATTCTTCCAGGTATTTCTAATAAACCTTGGTGCCTTCAACAACATTCTGTGGTGGGACTACCTTTGCAGGCTTATCGATCACATCAATGAGCTTTTCATGGATGAGAACAATTCTTAAATTTCTATACCAGTCATCAAAGTTTGGTCCTACCAACTTGATGGTCTTAATATTGGTCTTAATATGACAAACATATTGAGAAATCTAAAATATAGAAAAGAAAATCAATAATATAAGAACATATTTACATATGATAAAGACATTGACTTTTATCTAAATGATACTTCCACTGATTATTTTAAACTATTTACCCTCATTATAGTTTAAGAAATCTTTATTTCTGTTAGTGGAGTAAAGGAATCCTTCAACAATATGTATGAGCCCATTGTATGTCAAGTCGTTTCTCACATATATTTTAAAGGTAGGTATTTTTACCAATTGTATCCCCGTACAATTTCCTTAAATAGCTCTATGTAAAATAGTCCCCTGGTAGTCATGTTGATCCTATTGGCGTAGTTGAGTTCAACCATCATGAAAGCAAAAGACTTGCTAAATTTTATACTCCCCCGAGTAGTCCAGGCGTCTAGTGTAAAATTAATTAATTCTTCAAATCCAGCATCCAATGCAATAAATAACTTTAACATATTCTTGAACTACAAGTCTCCTGGTAGTCAGGTCACTCCTTATAAACAAGAAATTATGAAGACCCAAAGGGTCATATTGTGTTTAAGAGCTTGATTCTACTCTCTTTAGCCTTAAAAATCTAATTTTACCCTTCTCGATTTGCGTGCGCGGTTCGAGCGTCTTTCCGGAAAGCTTTTATGTTGAAAATTGATGCAATTATAATTTTTGGCCTTAGAAGTTGATTTTAGTTGACTTCAGTCAACGTACTGAGTAAACAGACTCGGACCCGTATTTTGACGATCCCGGTGGATCCATAGTGAAATATGGGACCTGGGCATATGCCCGTAATCGAATTCTGAGGTTTTCACGACCCAAAACTAACCTTGTCGTGATGGCGCCTATTATGGTACTTGTCGAGCCGAGACATTACCAAAACAAATCGATATTTCGTTTATAAGAGAAAATTCAAAGTCATTCATTATAAAACCTTCGTAAATGAGTTCAAATCAAAACAAAAGTGCGGAAAAGAAAGCCCGCAATTAGGGTGTCACTAGTCATGAGTAACTACTACAATTGTCTGACAATATCAAGACTAACATAGTTTGCGAAAATAGTCAAATTTAAATAAGGAAAGACAAATAGGGAGAAAAGCAGGGCTGCAATCGCCAGGCAGCTACCTTGCTAACTTCGATGGACCATGACTGGAATAATTAGCAATCGCTAGCGTGTTCAGAAATGCCTGGATCTGCACACAAGCTGCAGGGAGTAACGTGAGTATGCCAACTCAGTAAGTAACAACAGTAAATAAAGACTGAGAAGTAGTGACGAGCAATAATGCATGTAATGATCATATCACAAAAACACAGTAAAATACGACATGAATCAAATCAACTCGTTTAAATTCATTTCCAGTAAAATCATTTAAAACATCTTTCAACAGTTTTCAAGCAAAGGCTCAACACAAAGGTGAGCAAAATGATGAAATCATAAACAGCCCCTCGAGAAAACATCACTCATATACAGCCCCTCGGGCAAACCTCACCATCACTCATATACAACCCCTCAGGAAAACGTCACCATCACTAACGCCACCTAGTCACTTAGCACTCGGCAGTCGCACTCAGTAGGTACCTGCGCTCACTAGCGGCGTGTACAGACTCCGTAGGGGATTCTTCAGCCCAAGAGATATGTCAATGCCCATCGTGGTAGAATCAATGAAACAAATTGCGGCGTGCAGTCCGATACCATAAATATCCTCACAAATCAGACCCTCGGCCTAACTCAGTGATAAACCTCTCCAGACCCTCGGGCTCTCAGAAATCAAAGTATTTAGTCCAAACAACATTTATGTAATGCATCAAAAAAATAGAGTAACATGGACTGAGTTATGAAGTAAATATGTATAAACATGGCTGAGTATAGATTTTCAATCCAAAAACAATGAGAGGATAGAAAGAAAAGACCTCTAAGGGTCCAAACAACACTGGAATAAGGCCTAAACATGGCTCTCAGCCCAATTTACAGAAATTCTTTCTAAAACACGTAAGTATATAGTTTCAACAAAATATTCAACTTTACAGTTGATACAGGACAGACGAGGTCACAATCCCCAACGGTGCACGCCCACACGCCTGTCACCTAACATGTGGGTCACCTAAAAAAAGTCAAATGACACAAAATCTGGGGTTTCATACCTTCAGAATTAGATTTACAATAGTTACTTACCTCAAACCGATCAAACCTCGATTCTGCAATGCTCTTGCCCCTCGATTCGGCCTCCAAATGCTCCGAATCTATTCACAATAAGTACAATACCATCACTATATGCTATGGAAATGAATACCACAAGAAAAACTACCACATTACACTCAAAACCCGAAATTGGCTCAACCCCACACCCCCCGGGGCCCACGTCTCGAAATTCGACGAAAGTTACAATACTTGAAAGCCCATTCACTCACGAGTCTAACCATACGAAATTTTCTCAAATCCGACAACAAAACCCCATTCAAAACCCCAAAATTCTATTTCAAGAACATCTTCCACTTTTCCCCAATTTTCACCCCAAACCACAACTTAGATGATAAAAATCAATATATAATCATGAATTTAACCAAACCCAAGTGAGAAACACTTATCCAAAAAAACTCTCTGAAACTCCCTTCCAACATTGGACAATTCTGTGGTCTCTAGTTCAAAATATGGGAAATGGGTTCAAACCCTCGATTTTGAAATTTAATACTGCTGGCCAAATTTTCTTCTTCTCGAACGCGGCCGTCCTCTCGCGTTCGTGTAGACAAAACAAGACTACCTTTCCACTTTACTCTTCACGAATGCCACAACTGCTTTGCGAACGTGATGCTTTATGAGCTCACAACTTCGCGTACTCGTGAACGCGTAGACTAAGGAAATGGGGTCCCCATTTGCCTCACTCCTCATCGCGAACGCGGCACCCCTCATGTGTTCATGATGCACACACAACCTTACACTTCGCGTTTGCATCCTCTCCTTCGCGAACGTGTAGAACAAAAATTCATCTCAGAAACACTCTTCGCGAACGCGAGGCCCCTCTCGCAAACGCGAAAGAGGAAACTAGAAACAGAATTCTGCAGCTGATGAGCTATCTCACCAAGGCCAAAATGATCTGTAAACCACCCGAAACTCACCTGAAGCCCTAGGGAGCTCAACCAAACATAACAACACATCCCATAACATCATATAAACTTAGTCGCACCTTCAAATATCACAAAACAACATCAAAACACCAAATTACCCTCTAATTCAAGCCTAAGAACTTCTAAACTTCTAAATTTTGCAACCGATGCCGAAACCTACCAAACCACGTCCGAATGAACTAAAATTTTACACACACGACACAAATGACACTCCGAACCAACTCCAACTGCCAAAATTCTATTTCGACCCCGATATCAAATTTTCCACTCCCGACCAAAATCGCCAAATTTCCAACATTTGCCAATTCAAGCCTAATTCTACTACGGACCTCCAAATCACATTTCAGACACGCACCTAAATCCAAAATCACCTAATAGAGCTAAATGAACCATCAAAATCCAAATTTGAGATCGTTTACACATAAGTCAACATGCAGTTGAATTTCCAACTTAAGCTTCCTAATAAGAGACTAAGTGTCTCATTCCACTCTGAAACCACTCCGGACCAGAACCAACCAACATAATATGACAAAATACAGCTGAGGAACACAAAAGGAAGCAGAAACGGGGGAAACAAGGTTATTACTCTCGAAACCACGGGCAAGGTCTTTAAATCCCCCCATCTTAAACAAACGTTCGTCCTAGAACGAGTCTAGAAACATACCTGGAGTCTCAAATAGGTCTGGATATCTGCTCTGCGTCTCCCACTCGTTCTCCCAAGTGGCCTCATCCACAAGATGACCCCTCCACTACACCTTCACTGAAGCTATGTCCTTTGACCTCAACTTTCGAACCTGTAGATCCAAAATAGACACCGGCTCCACATCATACGTCATATCACCTTCCATTTAAACCGTGGTGAAGTCCAAGACATGGGACGGATCACCAACATACTTTCGGAGCATGGAAACATGAAATATCGAGTGCCCACTCGACAAACTGGGTGGCAAGGCGATGTTATAAGCCAGATCCCCTATCCTCTGAAGCACTTCAAATTGCCCAATGAACTGGGGGCTCAACTTGCCCCTCTTCCCAAACATCATAACAACCTTCATGGGTGATACCTTCAGCAAAACCTTCTCCCCAACAACAAAGACATATCACGGACCTTCCTGTCCGCATAGATCTTCGGCAAAGACTGCGCCGTGCGAAGCCGCTCCTGAATAAATTTCACCTTATCTAATGCATCCTGAACAAAGTCTGTACCCAAGAGCCTAGCCTCACTCGGCTCAAACTATCCTACCGGAGATCTACACCTCATACCATATAAAGCCTCATAGGAAGCCATCTGAATACTCGACTAATAACTGTTATTATATGCAAACTCCGCAAGCGGCAGAAACTGGTCCCATGAACCCCCAATGTCAATGAAACAAATGCGTAACAAGTCCTCCAATATCTTAATAGTGCGTTTGGACTGTCTTTCTATATGAGGGTGAAAAGTTGTGCTCAACTAAACCCAAGTACCCAACTCTCGCTCCACGGCTGTTCAAAACTGTGATGTGAACTAAGTACCCCTATCTGAAATGATGGAGACTGAAACACTATGAAGGCGAACAACCTCTCAGATATAAATCTCAACGGACCGCTTTGAAGTGTAAGTAACCAACAAGAATGAAGTGGGAGGACTTGGTCAGTCGCTCCACAATAACCAAATAGCATCGAACTTCCTCGAAGTCCATGGGAGCCCAACTACAAAGTCCATGGTTATCCGCTCCAACTTCCACTCCGGGATCTCTTACCTCTGAAGCAAGCCACCCGGTATATGGTGCTCATACTTAACCTGCTGAGAGTTGAGACACCAAGCTACAAACCCAACTATATCCTTCTTCATCCACCTCCACCAATGGTGCTATCTCAAATCCTGGTACATCTTTGCGGCACTCAGATGGATGGAATACCGCAAGTTGTGGGCCTCTTAAAGGATCAATTCCCAAACCCCATATACATTAGGCACATATATCCAGCCCTACATCCTCAACACACTGTCATCACCAACAGTCACATATCTAGTATCACCTCACCGGACCCTGTCCTGAAGAATAAGAAGGTAGGGGTCATCATATTGATGCTCCCTAATACAGTCATAAAGAGAAGACCTGGAGACCACGTAAGTGTCACGACCCAAATTCCCAAACTTAGGGATCGTGATGGCGCATAATACCACACTTACTAGGCAAACCAATCTTAGAGTTCGCTCAACTACTTTGCATAAATTATTCATTTAAACAGGATGAAACAATTTTTAATTAAAATTTATCTAATGGTTTCCAATAAATACTTACAACTATAAAATATTAAACAATTAATTAAATCGAGCCACGAGCTAATTATATAAATAAATCTAAAACTTCCCCAAGGTCTAGTGTCACAATTCACGAACTGCTTAAGAATACTACAAATACTGGGCTGAAAGAAATAGTGTAACTTTTCTGAATACAATAAAACAGTATTTATGAAAATAGGAGAAGGCTGTCGGGATCTGCGAACGCCGTAAGATATACCTCATGTCTTTGAATAAATAGATGGCTGCTCTAAAAATCTATACTGCTGGCTAGTACCTGGATCTGCACAAAAGAGTGCAGAGTGTAGTATCAGTACAACCGACCCCATGTATTGAGTAAGTGCCGAGCCTAATCTCAAGAAAGTAGTGACGAGGCTACGGCGGGGCTTTAGCAATATAACATGGGACAATAATATATGAAGCAAGAAGAAAATCTAAACAAATAATTAAATAATGCAACAATAATAAAATAACTCAGCCGCCTTTTCCAGGTTTTAACTATAACCAATTATCAAATAGTTTTCAAGTTTCCAAGATTAAGTTTAAAAAAAAGTATTGCCAAAAATATGAAGAATAGTAAACATTTAAGCCTTTCAAATATTTATTTTCTTTGAAATTCAGTAAAAATATACATGTCCTCCCTTATTGATCCTTGTTACGGCGTGCAACCCGCTCCTACCTGTCCACCTCCTCCCTAAATATGTCACCCTTATTACTCATGTTGCGGCGTACAACCCGATCCCACCTGTCCACCTATATCACTCTTTGTTGCGGCGTGCAACCCGCTCCCACCAGACATCTCATATCAATTTACTAAATTTCACAATTTAGGCCAAGTCTTTCACAATATTTTTGTCTCAACAATTATAAATAAGAAACTGTATTTTTCTCATAAACTTCATCAACATCCTCACAACCATGAAACCAACAGGAACATATATATATATATATATATAT
>ML244057.1:0-20181 GCA_005239495.1 Nicotiana undulata | reverse complement strand
AAATAAAATCAACGGGAATATATATATATATATATATATATATATATATCGTAAAAATAATGCCAAACCACTCAATCATTTTGTACCACAAGGGAACCAGCTAAAAAAACCAATACTCTTTCCAAAATAACCACAACAATATTTAACAACGAAATAACAAGGCCAGGTAGTCATAGAAACAATAATGAACATAGAACAATTAAGACAAAAATCAATTAAGTGGGGAACGGGAAAGAGATCATGTTTAACAGGAAATTTGGTGGTGCATAGATACTCATCACCTAAACTATACACCACACACATGCATTTCACATAACAAACAAGTAGGGATTCCTATTCCCTCAAGACAAAGTTAGACCAAACACTTACCTCAATTTCGTAGGCCACTCACTGCTCAATTACTGCTTTTCCTCTAGAATCTTGCCCTAACTTGCTCGAACCTAATCATAATTAACTCAACATCATCAATTAATACTAAAGGAACTAACTTTATTGAAAAACATGATTTTTCCTATGTTTTCTCAAAAAAATAATAATTTAAAACCCGACCCCGAGCCCGCTTGATCTAAACTCGCGGTTCGGACCAAATTACGTTTACCCATTCACACACGAACCCAAATATACAATTAGTTTTGAAATCCGACCTCAAATCGATATAAAAAAATTAGATTTTTACATAATTCTCTAATTCTACCCAAACCCTCAATGTTAACGATGAAAATTCATAGTTTTTTATTTAAAAGTGATGAAAAACAATAAGGAATTGAAAGAGTAAAGTTTAGAATTGATTACCTATGACTCGAGGATGATAATTGGTGAAGCAAGTTGATCCTAGGGCTTTAAGGTTCGAAAATCTTGAGAAGAAAGGGTTCTGCCCGTTTTTACACTATATTTATATGATTGGGCATTAAAGCTATGCATTCGCATGGGTGGGGCTGCGTTCGCGTAGGGCCCAGACCTGTTGGCCTATGCGTTCGCACCATTTGGGCCGCCTTCGGGGCCCCTACCGCATTGGCATAGAGAAAATTGACCCCCCACCTATTTTACTATGTGTGTTCGCATTCAAAGGGGTGCGAACGCAATGACCAAAAATTGACACCTCAGATACAACAAACACCAGCAGAAACTTTAAGTGTAAAAACTTCCCGTGGCGTATCCGAAACTCACCCGAGCCCTCGGGGCTCTAAACAAAACATGCACAGAAGTCTAAAAATATCATACAGACTTGCTCGTTCAATTAAATCATGAAAATAACATGTAAAACTATGAATTAAACGTCAAAACTCATCCTTTTCATCAAGAACACTTAAAGTTCATAATGTTTCAACCGGATGTCCGTATCACGTCAAACGAACTCCGTCTTTCACCAGAGTTCACAGTTAACCTTTAAATATCATAAAAATCTGTACCTTGCTCCGGAACTAAAATACGTGCCCGATATCAAGGATTTCAAACATTAATTCTTTTTTTTATTTCATATATATTTCAGCAAAACAATTTCTTTCAAAATTTGATTTCTAAGGATTGGGACCTCGAAATTCATTTTCGGGCATACGCTCGAGTCCCATATTTTACTGTGGACTTTCCGGGATCGTCGTAACTCGGATCCGGGTCGGTTGACTCAAAATGTTGACCAAAGTCAATTTTTAATCAAATTTTAACTCTGTAAATTACTATTTCTCATATTTTCACATACAAGCGTTTCGGTTTCACGCCCGGACTGCGCGCGCAAATCGAGATATTTAAATTTAGCATTTTTATGGATATTAAGCATGGAACGGAGTCTAAATTCATAAAATGACCCCTTGGGTCATCACAGTCTCCACCTCTACAACAAACGTTCGTCCTCGAACGGACATAGAAAATTACATGAAATGGCGAACATGTGTGGATATCTACTCTGCACGTCCGACTAGGACTCCCAAGTAGTTGTCTCAACGGGATGGCCTCTCCACTGCACTCAAACTAAAGGATAACTCTTAGAACTCAACTGACGAACCTGCCGGTCTAAAATGGCTACCGGCTCCTCCTCACAAGTCAAGTCTTTATCCAATTGGACAGAGCTGAAATCTAACACGTGGGACGGATCACCATGATATTTCCGGAGCATAGACACGTACCGGATCAACTAAGGATAACCCTGGAGGCAACACAACTCTATAATATACCTCCCCCACTCTATCACAAATCTCAAATGGCCCGATATACATAGGGCTCAACTTACCCTTCTTTCCAAATCTCACAACACCCTTCATGGGCGACATGCGAAGCAATACTCTCTCTCCAACCATGAATGCCACATCACGAACCTTACGATTGGCATAATTGTTTTTCCTAGACTAGGCTGCACGAAGTCTCTCCTGAACAATCTTGACCATATCTAAGGCCTCCTGAACTAAGTTTGTACCCAATAACCGAGCCTCTCCCGGCTCAAACCATCCAACTGGTGATCTGTACCATCTACCATATAACGCCTCATTAGCAGCCATCTGAACGCTTGACTGATAACTATTATTTTAAGAAAACTCCGCTAAAGACAAGAACTGATCCCACGAACCTCCGAAATTGATAACACAAGCGCGAAGCATATCCTCCAATATCTGAATGTTACGCTCGGACTGCCTGTCAGTCTGAGGGTGAAATGTTTTACTCAACTCTACTTGGGTACCCAACTCACGCTGAATTTCTCTCCAACAGTGCGAAGTAAACTGCGTACCCCGATCAGAAATGATAGACACGGGCACACCATGAAGGGGAACTTTCTCTCGAATATATAACTCAGCCAACCCCTGCTGAAGTATAAGTACTTGCCACATGAATGAAATATGCTGATTTAGTCAGCCTATCCACAATAACCCAAACCGCATCAAATTTTCTCTGAGTCTGTGGGAGTCCAACAACGAAGTCCATAGTGATACGCTCCCACTTCCACTCAGGAATCTCTATCTGCTGAAGCAAACCACCAGGTCTCTGATGCTCATACTTTACTTGCTGACAATTTAAGAAACGATCCACATACGCAACGATGTCCTTCTTCATTCTTCTCCACCAATAATGTTTCCTCAAGTCTTGGTACATTTTAGATGCACCTGGGTGAATTGAATACTTAGAACTGTGAGCCTCCTCAAAAATCAACTCACGAAAGCCAACAACATTAGGCACAAATAAAGGACCATGCATCCTTAAAACACCATCATCTCCAACTGTAACATGTTTGGCATCACCGTGTCGAACTGTGTCCCTAAGGACCGCCAAATGTGGGTCATCATCCTGCCGCTCCCGGATACACTCAATTAGAGAAGACTGAGCAAATGTACAAGCTATAACACTACTGGGCGAAATATCCAACCTCACAAATTGATTAGCCAATGTCTGAAGCCAACGGTCTCTCACCAACTTGAATATATGCCAGGCTGCCCATACTCACCGCCTTTCTGCTCAATGCATCGGCCACCACATTGGCCTTCCCTAGGTGATACAATATGGTGACATCATAATCTTTTAGTAACTCTAACCATCTCCACTGCCTTAAATTTAGATCTTTCTACTTGAATAAGTACTAGAGGCTGCGATGGTCAGTGAAACCTCACACGGCATGTCATAAAGATAATGCCTCCAAATTTTCAATGCATGAACAATGGCTGCCAACTCTAAGTCATGAAAATGGTTATTCTTCTCATGGACTTTCAACTGACGAGACTCATATGCCATCACCCTGCCATCCTGCATCAACACTGCTCCAAGGCCAACTCAGGAAGCATCACAAGAAACCGTGAAAGAATCCAAATCTGATGGTAACACCAACACCGGTGATAAAGTCAAGGCTGTCTTCAGCTTATGAAAGCTCGCCTCACATTCATCTGACAATTTAAATGCGGCAGCTTTCTGAGTTAGTTTACTCATTGGGGCTACTATGTATGAGAACCCCTCCACAAAACGACGGTAGTAACTTGTCATACCCAAGAAACTCCTAATTTCCGTAGCTGTAGTGGTTCTAGGCTAGTCCTTGACTGCCTCTATCTTCTAAGGATCAACCTGAATACCCTCGGCTGATATGATATGACCCAAGAAGGCTATTGAATCTAACCAGGACTCACATTTTGAAAACTTGGCATACAACTAATTATCTCTCAAAGTCTGGAGTGCTATACGGAGGTGCTGCTCATGCTCTTCCCAACTGCAGGAGTATATAAGAATATCATCAATGAACACGATCACGGAAGAGTCCAGATGGGGCTTGAAAACCCGATTCATCAAGTCCATAAAGGTTGCGGGAGCATTAGTCATCCCAAAAGACATAATGCTCACACCTCGTCCGAAAGGTTGTCTTAGGAACATCAGATTCCCTAATCTTCAACTGATGATAGCCCGACCTTAAATCAATTTTCGAAAATACTCTAACACCCTGAAGTTGATCAAATAGGTCATCAATCTTCGGCAACGGATACTTATTTTTGATAGTGACTTTATTTAGCTGCCGATAATCTATAAACATTCTCATCGACCCATCTTTCTTCATTAGAAACAAAACTGGTGCACCCAAGGCGAGACACTGGGTCTTATGAAACCCTTATCTAGGAAGTCTTGCAACTGTTCTTTTAACTCCTTCAATTCTAGTGGGGCCATCCGATATGGAGAAATGTAAATGGGCTGAGTGTCCGAAGCCACATCAATACATAAATCAATATCCTTGTCGGGTGACATACCAGGCTGGTCTGCAGGAAATACCTCAAGAAACTCATGCACAATAGGAACTGACTCTATGGAAGAAACCTCGTAATCGGAATCACGAATATTAGTAGAATAAGCCAAACACCCTTTCTCCAGCATGCGGTGAGCCTTAGCATATGAAATTACCCAGCTGGGAAAATGACCAGGAGTCCCTTTCCATTGTAATCGATGAAACCCCGGTAAGGCTAAAGTAACTGTCTTGGCGTGACAGTCTAAAATGGCATAATAGGGCGACAACCAATCCATGCTCAATATGACATCAAAATCAACCATGTCTAGAAGTAAAAGATCAACACTAGTTTCATGACTTTCAATGACTACCACGCATGAATGATACACATGATCTACCATAATAGCATCCCCCACCAGTGTAGACATATAAACAGGAACACTCAAGGGAGAAGTAAAAGATCAACCTATGTTCGCATTCATAGGGGTGCGAACGCAATGATCAAAAATTGACACAGCAGATAAAGAAAAAACCAGCAGAAACTTTAAGTGTAAAAACTTCCTGTGGCCTAGCCGAAACTCACTTGAGCCCTCGGGGCTTTAAAAAAAACATGCACGCAAGTCTAAAATATCATACGGACTTGCTCGTGCGATCAAATCATGAAAATAACATGTAAAACTATGAATTAAACCTCAAAACTCATCTTTTCATCAAGAACACTTAAAGTTCATAACTTTTTAACCGGATGTCCGAATCACGTCAAACGAACTTCGGTTTTTACCAAATTTCGCAGTTAACCTTTAAATATCATAACAAATCTGTATCGGGCTCCGGAACCAAAATATGGGCCCGATACCAAGGATTTCAAACATTAATTCTTTTCTTTATTTCATAAATAATTCAGCAAAATAATTTCTTTCGAAAATTGATTTCTAAGGCTAGGGACCTCGGAATTCATTTCCAGGCATACGCCCGAGTCTCATATTTTACTACAGACATTCCGGGATCGTCGGAACACGGATCTTTGTACGTTTACTCAAAATGTTGACCAAAGTCAATTTTTAATAAAATTTTAACTCTAGAAATTACTATTTCTCATATTTTCACATAAAAGTTTTCCGTTTTTATGCCCGGACTGCACACGCAAATCGAGATATGTATAAGTAGTCTTTTTATGGCTATTAAGCATGAAACGAAGTCTAAATTCATAAAATGACCCCTTGGGTCATCACAGTAAGCCAATACCCGACTCGACTCCGAAATATCCAATCTCAGAAGCTGGCCCGCTAAGGCCTGAACATCCAATGCCAAGGGTCTCTCTGCTGCCAAAAGATATGCTTAACTCCCCAAGCTCTCTGCCCGGCGATTCAAAGCATCGGTCAACACATTGGCCTTCCCCGGATGGTACATAATATTGATATTATAGTCCTTAAGAAGCTCCAAACATCTCTGCTGATGCAAATTAAGATCCTTCTAATTAAACAGATGCTGCAGACTTCGGTGATCAGTATAAATCTCGCAATGAACCCTATACAAATAATGACGTCAAATCTTCAAGGTGTGAATAATGGTTGCTAACTCAAAATCATGGACATGATAGTTTTTCTCAAGGAATTATTGAGCTTTTGAAAGCTCTCCTCACACTCATCCGACCACCTGAATGGAGCACCCTTTTGGTTCAATTTTGTCAAGGGCGATGCAATGGATAAAAATCCCTCCACAAAGCGACGGTAATAACTCGCCAAACCATGAAATCTACTGATCTCTATGGCTGAGGACGGTCTAGGCCAACTCTACTCCTCATCTATCTTCTTTGACCTGAATCCCCTCACTAGACACTACGTGCCCCAAGAATGCTACTGAACCGAGCCAAAACTCACACTTGGAGAACTTTGCATAAAGATTCTCCTCCCTCAATCTCTGTAATACAATCCTAAAATGCTGAGCATGCTCCTCTTAGGTACGAGAGTACACCAGGATGTCATCAGTGAATACAATAACAAATGAGTCCAAATAGCACCGGAATACAATGTTCATCAAATGTATGAACGTTGTTGGGGCATTGGTCAGCCCAAAAGACATACCTAAGAACTCATAATGAACATAACGGGTCCTGAAAGCTGTATTAAGAATATCCAAAACCCGAAACTTTAGCTGGTGATGCTCGGACCTCAAATAAATCTTGGAGAACACCCTCGCTCGCTAAAGCTGGTCAAATAAATCATTAATACAAGGCAAAAGATAGTTGTTCTTGACTTTGACCTTGTTCAACTGCCTTTAATCAATGTACATCCTCATAGAACCATCCTTTCAATTCACAAATAGCACCGGTGCACCCCAAGGTGAAACACTAGTCCGAATAAACCCTTTATCAAGGAGTTCCTGAAGCTGTTTTTTCAATTCCATCAACTCCACCGGTGCCATACGATATAGTGAAATAGAAATGGGCTGAGTGTCCGGCACCAAATCAATACTAAAGTCAATATCCTTGTCAGGTAGCATGCCCGACAGGTCTGAAGGAAACACATCAAGAAAATCACGTACTACCGGAAGAGAATCAATAGTATGAGTCTCTATACTAACATTCCTTACAAAAGACAAATAGGATAGGCAACCCTTCTCAACCATACGCTGATCCTTCAAGTATGAAATCACCCTACTTGGTACATAATCTATAGATACGCTCCACTCAACCCTCGAAAATACAGGCATCGCCTATGTCACGGCCTTACCAGGACAATCTAGAACAACATGACATGGAGATAACCAATACATACCCAATATCACATCAAAGTCGACCATACTGAGCAACAAAAGGTCCACTCGGGTCTCCATACCCCCAATAGTCACCACACACGACCAATATACACGGTCCACAATAATAGTATCGCCCACAGGAGTAGATACATGAACAGATGAAACTAAAGGCTTACGGAGCATATCCAGAAAATGAGCAAAATATGAGAAACATATGAATACGTGGAACCGGGATCAAACAATACGAAGGCATCTTTGTGAAAAAACTGAGACAATACATGTAATCACGGCATCTGAAGCAATAACATCTGGTCTAGTTGGGAGTGCATAAATACGGGCCTGACCACCACCTGATCGACCTCCCCCTCTAGGGCGACCCATAGCTGACCGGACTGGTTGTAAAGTAAGAGATGTTGAAATCGAAGGCTGACTCCTCTGCTGAGGTGGACCCCCATGACGACGAGGACATTGCCTCCAAATATTTCCAAACTCCCCGCACTCAAAACAACCCCCTGGTGCAAAGGATGGGGACTGAAGGGAACTGTTAGCACCGGGATAACTGGTAGAAGAACCTATCATGGAGGAGCCCAGAACTGATGGACCACGAGACGAACACTAGGCTGGGAGGCCACTGAGTGATAAGTGGACCTGATGAGAACTGTGAAAACCATGGCCTGATGATGCACCATTGTGAACTGCGCGAGCTGACTGAGCATGACTGAATGGACGAATTATGTCGTGCTGGAACTGACCCCCATGAGGAGCACCACTGAATCCACCCTGTCGACGAGGCCTCTTGGCCTTCCTCTCAACCCTCTCCTAACCGCGAACAAACTCAATATGTCGAGCAATGTCGAAAACCTCATCAAAAGTAGCACCATACACTCTCTCTCTAGTCATAAACAATCGAAGCTGAAAACCGAGGCCATCTATAAACCTCTTGATCCTCTCTCGGTCATTGGGAACCACCCAAATTGCATGACAGTCCAACTCGAAGAACCGCATCTCATACTGTGTCACACACATATCACCTTATCGAAGCTTCTCATATTGCATGCGCAGCTCCTCTCCACGGGACTGAGGTACAAACATCTCCAAAAAGATAACGGAGAACTGGTACTAAGTAAGGGGTGCTGCAAGAACTAGCCTATGCCTCCCGTAAGCCTCCCACCAACTGAATGCAGCCCCAGAGAAATGGAATGTAGTAAATAAGACCCGTTGGACTCTAGAATACCTGTTGTTCGGAGCATCCTCTGACACTTATCCAAGAAACCCTGAGCATCCCCACCCTCTGCACCATTGAAAGATGGAGGTTGTAGTCTCCCATACCTCTCCAATGTGCTGCTCATCCTTAGGCATAACAAGAACTACATAGTCCTAAGCAGTTGCAATCGGCTGGGCTGGTGGTGCCCCCGGAGTCTGGAGTCCATGAACAACCTGCTCTAGTGTGCGTGTGGCAGGAGTCTGAGTGCCTCCCCCGGCCTGAGAAGTAGTTGCAACCGTAGAAATAGAGACCACCGGAGCAAGGGAAGTACAAACTGATAAGATCTGAGCTAGGGCCTCCTGAAGGCCTGGAATCACAATAGGCACATGTGGTGCCTGAGCTGGTCCCACTGGGCATCAGCGATTGGGACTTGGTCTGGAGTAACTAGAAGGTCTATAGGTACTGCCCCGGCTGCTGTGCGGGCTGCACCCCTAACACTACTATGGCCTCAGCCCCTCACAGCCCTGGCTGGTGGTACTAGTGGCTGGTCACCCTGTCTCTTAGTGTGAGTCCTCACCATATGTGAGAGATGAAACAATAGAAGTTTAGTTACTAGAATCAACATATTCGCATGACAAGAGTTCAAGAATGTGAGATTTATCATAAGGGTTCTGCAGCCTCTCGAACATAAGTACGGACGTCTCCGTACTGATATACAAGACTCTACTAAACCTGTTCATCACTCGTGAGACCTATGTAACCTAAGCCTTGATACTTACTTGTCACGACCCAAAACTAACCATGTCGTGATGGCGCCTATCGTGATACTAGGCGACCCGACACATTACCAAAAAATATTGATATTTCATTTAGAAAATACAAAGTCATTCATTATAAAACCTTCGTAAATGAGTTCAAACAAAAACAAAAGTGCGGAAATGAAAGTCCGACATCGGGGTGTCACTAGTCATGAGCAAGTACAATAATTGTCTGACAATATCAAGACTAACATAGTCTGGAAAATGGCCAAATACAACTAAGGGAAGATAACGAGGGAGAAAAGCACGGTTGCGATCGCCAGGAAGCTACCTTGCTAACTCTGATGGACCTTGACTGGAATAATCAACAATCGCTACAGTGTCCAAAAATGCGTGGATGTGCACACAAGCTGCAGGGAGTAACGTGAGTACGCCAACTCAGTAAGTAACAACAGTAAATACTGAGAAGTAGTGATGAGCAATAAAGCAAGTAAATTTAATATCACAAAAACTCAGTAAAAAATGACATGAATCAATTCAGCTCGTTTAAATCTGGTTCCTGTAAAATAATTTAAAAAATCTTTCAACAATTTTCAAACAAAGGCTCAATGCAAAGGTGAGCAACATGATGGAATCATAAACAACCCCTCAAGCAAACATCATTCATACACAGTCCCTCGAGAAAACCTCACCATCACTCACATATAGCCCCTCGGGCAATCCTGACCATCACTCATGTCTCCCAGTCACTCAGCACACGGAACTCGGCACTTGCACTCGGAAGGTACCTGCACTCACTGGGGTGTGTACAGACTCTGAAGGGGCTCTTTCAGCCCAAGCGCTATATCAATGCCCATCATGGCAGATCAATGAAACATATTGTAGTGTGCAGCCCGATCCCATAAATATCCTCACAAATCAGGCCCTCGGCCTCACATAGTCATAAACCTCTCCACCCTCTCAGCTCTCGGAATTCAAAGTATTCAGTCCAAACAATATTTATCTAATGGATCAAAAAATAGAGTAACGGGGACTGAGTTACGGAGTAAGTATGTATGAACATGACTGAGTACAAATTTTCAATCCAAAAACAATGAGAGGGTAGGAAGAAAAGACCTCTAAGGGTCCAAACAGCACTAGCATAAGGCCTAAACATGACTCTCAACCTGATTTACAGAAATTCTTTCTAAAACATATAAGTATATAATTTCAAAAAAATATTCAACTTTACAGTTGATACGGGACGGACGAGGTCACAATCCCAAATGGTGCACGCCCACACGCCCGTCACCTAACATGTGTGTCACCTCAAACTAGTCACATGACACAAATTTTGGGTTTCATACCCTCAGGACTAGATTTACAATAGTTACTTACCTCAAACCGATCGAATCTCTACTCCGCGATGCTCTTGCCCCTTGATTTTGCCTCCAAATGTTATGAATCTATTAATAATCAGTACAATACCATCACTATATGCAAAGGAAATGAATTCTACAAGAAAAACTACCAAATTAGACCTAAAACCTGAAATTGGCTCAGCCCCCCCCCCCCCCCACGTCTCGAAATTCGACAAAAGTTACAAAACCCAAAATACCCCTCACTCACGAGTCTAACCATACCAAATTTACTCAATCTAACAACAAAACCCCAAAATTCTATCTCAAGAACATATTCCACTTTTCCCCAATTTTCACCCCGAACCAAAACCAAGTGAGAAACACTTATCCTAATAAACTCTCTGAAAATCCCTTCAAAAGTCGCCCAATACCGTGGTCTCTAGCTCATAATATGAGACAAGGGATCAAACCATTGATTTTGAAATTTAAGAGTGGTGCCCAAATTTTCTTCTCTGCGAATGCGACCGTCCTCTCGTGTTCGTGTAGACCAACCAAAACTGCCTTTCCACTTTACTCTTCACGAACACGACAAATGCTTCGAGAATGCGATGCTTTACGAGCTCACAACTTCGCGAACGCGACACTCACCTCGCGAATGCGTAGACCAAGGACCTGGGGTCCCCACCTGCCTTACACCTCTTCGTGAATGCGATACCACTCACGCATTTACGATGCACACACTGTCTTACCCTTCGAGTTCGCATTCTCTCCTTCGCGAACGTGTAGAACAAAAACTCACAATCTCAGAAACAGTCTTCGTGAACGCGAGGCCCCTCTCGCAAACGCGAAAGAGGACACCAGAAACAGAATTCTACAGTTAATAAGCTATCTCACCAAGGCCAAAATGATTCGTTAACCACCCGAAACTCACCCGAGGCCCTTGGGAGCTCAACCAAACATACCAACACATCCCATGGCATCATACAAACTTATTTTCACCTTCAAATCACTCAAAACAACTTCAAAACACCAAATTACCCTCAGATTCAATCCTAAGAACTTCTAAACTTTCAAATTTCGCAAATGACACCGAGACCTACCAAACCACGTCCAAATGACCTCAGATTTTACACACACTTCAAAAATGACACTACGAACCTAATAACACTTTCGGAATTCCATTTCGATCATGATATCAAATTCTCTGCTCCCGACCAAAATCGCCAAATTTCCAACTTTCGCCAATTCAAGCCTAATTCTACTACATATCTCCAAATCACATTCTGGGCATGTTACTAATACCAAAATCACCTATCGTACCTAACTGAACCATCAAAATCCAAATCCGAGATCGTTTAGATATAAGCCGACATCCGGTTGACTTTTCCAACTTAAACTTCCTACTAAGAGACTAAGTGTCTCATTCAAATCCGAAACCACTCCGGACCAGAACCAACAAACATAATACGATAAAATATAGCTAAGAACACAAATGAAATCATAAATGGGAGAAACTATGCTATAACTCTCGAAATGACCGATCGGGTCTTTATAGAGGTCTCGAGCTCGAGATATGATTTATTTGTTAAAACTTAAAGATTGAAACTCTAATGATTTTAAGAATTTGGTCAATCTTTGATCTTGTTGGTATCGGGATCGTATGTTTATTCCATAACATGATACAAGTCCAAAATAATATTTATACCTTATCTATGAAATTTGGTGAATAACGTAATTTATTAGACGTAATTCGGACGTCCAGTTGTGAAAATAAGAATTTCAAAGTGTTCTTGAGAATATCATGTGATTTGGTCATAAATTTGTATTTCGAGGTGCTATTTTGGCAATTTGATCGAACGAGCAAGTTCGTATGATGTCTTAGAACTTAGAAAATTTGGTTTTCTTGGCTTCAGCTAATATCATGTTTGTCCTTCATCTCCTTCACGCAGGTACCCTCGCGAACGCGAAAGTTAAATTAGGGGAAGGTATATTTTCTCCTTCGCGAACGCGAAGGACTGGTCGCAAACGCGAAGCATAGGGGGCATTACATTTCGTGAATGCGACCAGGCTCCACACGAACGTGTAGCGTAGGGACCTGGGGGAGGGAACAACCATTCTTCTACGCGAACGCAAAGGCTAGGGAGAGAAGCCTTTCGCGAACGCGTAGTGAGACTCTCGGACGCGTAGGCCTTTGGGCCGCTGCCTTTTGCGATCTTGGCAGGCCCTTCGTGAACGCAAATAAGGCATGACGTCTAAAACTTAAAACAGACTAGAACGGGATTATTTTAAAATTTTCATAACTCTTTCATTAGAACTCGACGTAGGAGCGATATTGAAGGGGGAATTCAACACCAAATCATAGGTTTGTGATCTTTAACTCATTTCCTTCAATTTCCATCATCACCAATTAGATTCCTAGTCCTAAACCTTATTCTTTCATGGTAGTAATTGATTTTTGAAGAATTGGGATTTTTGCATATTGGGGATTTAGACCTCGATTTTTGGTCAGATTCCAGAACTAATTACATATTCAGGATCGGGGATGAATGGGTAAAGTGGTTTTGGTATGAACCTAGACTTTTGACCAAGCGGGCCCAGGTCGATTTTTTACCTTTGAGGGGGAAATGTGGGGAAAGCTAAATTTATGTGTTGAAATTAATTTCTTTAGCAATATTTGATGTTATTAAGTTAATTATGGCTACTTACGAGTGGGTTGGAGGTTGAATCTAGAGAAAAAACGGTAATTGAGTAGTGAGTGGGTTGTGGATCAAGGTAAGTGTTGTGTTTAACCTTGACTTGACTAGTACGTATGCGCTGCAAATTTATCTGATTTACCTATTTCTTTCGATTCTCTTTATATTGTTTCTTCCCTACTTTAATCGTTACATGTCTACTTATAATTCCACGGCTAATTTCAACATGTTAGATATTGTGCTCCCTTTGTTGAAGTTATTTGTTATCCCATAGAATTATAGTTCCTCGTTATTTGCTTAAGCTGATCTTATCTGCATTTTTGTGATATCCTGGAATGGTATCGCTAAGTAGTATCAATTGTAAAGACTCTTATTGATTATACTACTCCCGGTTTTCCTATTCTAAATTCCAAGTGTTGGTAAGGTCTTGTGTAAATTTTGTGAAACTTCTGTACACTTTGTGTAATTTATTATGATACGATGGGATCGGGTTGCACGCTGCAACAGGTGGAATAAGGGTGGTATATTGAGGAGGAATAAGGGTGACTTGCTTTTATACAGTGGGATCGGGTTGCACGCCGCAATATGTGAAATAAGGGTGGAATGTGGTGATATAAGGGTGAATTGTTATTGTGTTTATTGTGATATGGCGGGATCGGGTTGCGCGCCGCAACAATTTATTTATATCCTATTATTTATGTTATCATCAAGAAATAAATGTGGATTTGGATTTGTACGGTGGGATCGGGATGCGCGCCACATAAGTTTATGTATTTTTCTCTGGCTGTGTAAGTTATTTGGTAGTGTTACATTTCACTTAAGGATTGGTTATTGCTGGATACTGATAAGACACTTAAGTTATGTATTTATTTCTACAAATTATTGCTTTTACATTATCCTGCTTCCTTTTTTATTTTAGTTATAACTGTCTGTTGTTATATTGTGAGTGTCCCACTGTAGCCTCGTCACTTATTCGTCGAGGTTGGGCTCGGAACTTGCCAGTACATGGGGCTGGTTGTACTGATACTTCACTCTGCATTTTCTGTGCAGATTTCTGAGCAGGTATTGGCTAATTGAGATATTGGCTCAGGTTATACAGCCCGGATACCTAAGGTAGTCCTGCTAGCATCCGCAGGCCCTGGTGTCCCCTTCTATACATCTACGTTACTAGTTTTCCTTTATTTCCAAAGCAATTGTAATTTCTTTCAGACAATTGATTGTAGAAAAATCATAGTATGTTCGTGAATTGTGACACCAGATTTCTAGGTAGAAGTAGTATGTAAATGGAATCAATATCTATACATCTTTATATTTATTTCGCTTGATTTTGCTTGTTTATTGATAATTACTAAAAATGGAAAGGAATGGCTAAATAACCTCTAACGTTGGCTTGCCTAGAAAGTGTGATGTTAGGCGCGATCACGGTCCTGACAGTGGGAATTTCG
Organism: Nicotiana undulata; assembly: GCA_005239495.1. Classification (NCBI taxonomy): domain Eukaryota; kingdom Viridiplantae; phylum Streptophyta; class Magnoliopsida; order Solanales; family Solanaceae; genus Nicotiana; species Nicotiana undulata. The sequence continues at coordinate 5,303 of ML244057.1, read as the reverse complement.
GGTCATGACAGAAATAAATAAATAGGTTTACAATAAAATATCTTATATTTCATTATTTAAGAACTCAAATTTTAGTAAGAGGGAATTGTTAATAACATAAAGAACAAATCTTTCACAGCATGTGAATTTTGTTCAAGTTGTCTACATGCTTAGTCCTAAAATAGTTTACATCACATGTAATAAATAATTAAAAATTATGTAATGAACAAGATTGTGACATAAAAACAAAATTTAACATCTTCTAATATGTTTATTGTCACCACCCAAACCTCTGGGCCGCAACGGGCACCCGGTACCTTACTCGATCGAGTACCAACATAGCGTATCTTTTCATGTCATACTTATCATAGATAACTGAGCCGGAAGGCTTCCATGAGATAAGTAGAATACAACATGTGGTACCAACTTATACATAAGACATACGGGCCTAATAGGCCAACACAATCCTTTATAAACTCAAAACATAGGCCGGCCAGGCCGAACAATCCTTTATGTACACGACGTATGTATACAAGCCTCTAAGAGTACATAAATATCATAAAGGTCGGGACAGAGTCCCGCCTTACCAAACAATATGTGTCTAAATCATACTAACCAAACAAGCAACTCCGAAGCAAATGGAGCGCACCAACATCTTCCGCTGAGTTGATAGCCTACTTGGAGGGCTCTCGACCTGTCTATCGGGACCTGCGGGCATGAAACGCAGTGTCCCCAAGCAAAAGGGACGTCAGTACGACTAATGTACCGAGTATGTAAGGCACATATATAAATACATTAGAGACATGGAAGAAATATAGAGTACATGACTCAACCCGTAAGCCTAAATAACTTTGTAAATCATAAATTACTTTTGGCGTAATGCATATGCGTATGAATGTCATGTCGTGCATAGGTACATGTTTCATAACATCATCAGCCTCTGAGGGCATCCCATCATATCATATCGGCCACTGTGGGCAAAATCATCATCGTATACCAGCTGATCAGGTGGTGGTGCGTATATAACGCCATAACCTTTCCCATATCCCATATACATATATATACATACATATATACGCGTATATAACGCCGTTTGAATATACATACATATATACGCGTATATAACGCCGTTTGAATCATATTTCAGCCACTGTGGGCAACATCATCATCATATACCAGCTGATCAGGTGGTGGTGCGTATATAACGCCATAACCTTTCCCATATCCCATATACATATATATACATACATATATACGCGTATATAACGCCGTTTGAATATACATACATATATACGCGTATATAACGCTGTTTGAATCATATTTCAGCCACTGTGGGCAACATCATCATCATATACCAGCTGATCAGGTGGTGGTGCGTATATAACGCCGTAACCTTTTCCCATATCCCATATACATATATTTACATATATACGCGTATATAACGCCATCTGGTCATGGGTCAATGCACATGTATGAAATGCATGAAAAATACGTAATAATCTCAATATTCCTTCCGGATAAACTTTTTCAACTTCCTATTATTCTGAGACCCATGAACAAAAAATAATAATAATTCTCATGGGGAATCAAGAATATAGACACCCCTACTATTTCTATGAATAGAGTAATTTATAGAAACTGTGTATTTGCTTGTTTCTTCAGTATAATTTGGACCATGCCAAAAGAAAGAAGGAATAGCTTTAACATACCTGGAGTAGGAAAAAATCCATATGATGTTCTTGGAAAAGATTATACTGTACTCCTTTAGAATCGAAAAATCTCGCGTTGCTAATTGTCCTAAGAAACCTCGTCGGATTTTTAGTTGAAGAACTCACGTTATCAATGTGGTAATTTCATTGAACTGTTTTGAGAAAGAATTTTATTGAAAGCCTTTTAAAATAATGGCCAACGTCTTTCTGTGTTTGAAAGAATGCTAATGTTTTTTTTTATTGCAAAAGTGCTAAGGTTTTAATTGTATAGAAAGTATAAGTAAAGGTGAGGTGTATTCTTGAATTTACTTTGGCATGCCAACTAATCAAGACTATTTAATAGTCATGATCTTAATAAATGGCATTTCTGCCACATTTTGGAGGTGGGGGAGCTTTTGATATTTATCAAAAGTTTTTAATTAATCCACCACTAGTTATTAATTAATTAGATAATGTCACATTATCCAATAATTAACCAATTACCCATATAATTGAGAATTATTTCCACTTATTTAAAAAGCTACTCACTTTTCACATACCTTATACACCTTACTATCATTGCCATGTGGTACCTCGTATGACACTAGTCCATAAATACCGAGTATTTTGGCTCGGGCCGTATTTTTTTTCAAAATGTCAAATTTCGACGAAATTCATTTTCTTCGATTTGCTTACCCTTTCACCCTCATGAATTTACTCATCACTTGTTTGAAATAGCATAATATTTATAATTTCACAATAATCTCATTCCCGAACTTACGTCGATTACCTTACGACGAAACTTTAACATACGAAAATACAAAATGTAATATTTCACTTCCGAGCTTATCTCAATTTACTTATGGTGTATTTCCATGTACGAAAACATGGGGTGTAATATCATTCCCCCCTTTGGAACATTCGTCCTCGAATCTTGACAGATGCACTTATCGTTCTCATAACCAATAGCTCTTGCGAATACTTTAATACCCTTCTTTCCATTTAGGCAGATGTTCTTTGAATATAATCAAAGGCCATGGCATTCCCCCCAATAAGCCTCTTTCTCACACCACGACTTGTAGTCGGAATCCTTATAGTCTCGTAACTGTTGCTACCTTCTATCATGCAGCCTTTACGACTCTAACTTTGTATGAGCGCCTAACTCTCCTCTTCTCTTCTCTTCCAGCTTTTAGCCAATCTCTAGGCTTCACTTTGTCAACATATACAAAATTATGTTAAGTTCTCCCTCTGGGCGTCATTATCTTTACTACATCTAAGTAGGTCATATTATAACAAAATTCTTACTTTGATCTATCGATACCGAGGTCTGCTACCGAACTCCAGGTTACTCTCGTTGCTTATCCTATATGCGTAACGCTATATCCTTTAACGTTCTTCAGTACTGTTCATCTTAAGAATGATGGCCCTAAGAGCTCTTAGTCCTTTCGGCACGGCATAAAATAAAGGTTGTTCTTGTTGCATGTTTTCTCATATCGTACTTTGCAATTCTTACCCATCCATTGTTGATTTCCCTCAATGTTGATCTACAACCATCCATTGATAACTTGAAATTTCTTACGTAATATATTGCCACTAGGGCTTATATTACTTGCATCATGGAATATTTGAAGTTATTTTTCTGATCTACTTGGGTGATATGATATTATGTATTTTAATCCTGTCCAATTCATGAGATCCCTTTCTTTTCTTCGTCAGATCATTACATTAATCGAAGGTCCAAACGTTATCCTTTATCTATCACAATTACACCCTCTTCCTATTACCAGGGCGACATTTCATCTTTTCCAAATGCTATTAGTCTTAGACTCTTTTGAGTTCATTCAGGCTACAATGAGCTTTGTATAATTTAGAGAAACCATCTGCTCTTCTTGTTTTCATAGGCTTAATCCTGAGCACTTATCCATTTTCGTTACCTTCTCACTCGCCCTTTTTTTTATCCTTACTCTTGTCTTATAGAACCTTGTCGCTTCACCATACAATGGCTTGCGACCTACACAACTCTATTTATATTACTTGTAACCTTTCAACTTGCTTGCATCACAGATTTCCTTATGTCATTCTGGGATATCAAGCGAGACATCACATCATCTCTAACGCTTCTTTACTGTCTTAATTATCCCCCTCGATACCTAGAAACCATAGGCTATGAGATATGCCACTGACTATGCCGCTATCATTCTTGGATATTGAATCCCAGCACTTCTAGCCTTCTATCCGAGGTATGGACTATTCACATATTCTGCCTTTGAGTATCTCGTACATTGTTCACCTTTACCTTACTTACCTTAAAATCTCGCATCGTATCTTCTATCTCTTTCATGACCTCCCTTCCACCTAGGTGTAATTCACGCCCATAACTTAAATCCCTATTATAATACTTGCACCTCTGGCGCATACACAATCCGGTGGGATCTTTGTACTTATTTCTTATGAGGCTGGTACTCTTCAGTTGGCTTCATCATAGAGTTATTATAAAATATGGCTACGGCACTATCTTCCTTATACCTCTGCTACTTAAGAGTGATCCCGATGTTTATAATTCTCTTGGTCCCTCCTGTTTTGCTTAGTCAATGTAACTCTTTAGTCTCCTCTTCTTTCTAATAAGCCTCTACGTAGGCTTAAGATATCCTCCGACCTGCGGCTCCTGGTATTAGTTATTACTTTAGCCTTTCATAGACTTCTCAATTACTCATCATAAGCAATATGCAAAAATCGAGTTCCTCTAACTCAACACTTTCACAACTATATCTCTTATCGATCCTCTTTCTGAATGTAGGCATCGTCTTATTACAAATAGAAGTTCGGAATTTGAATTCTTATAAATGCGCTCTACCACACGATCTAGAGTAAAAAGAAAGAGTGACAGTCCTAAATGCCCCGTATCCTCTTGCTTATAAGTGTGGTGCACGACACACCCATAAACAAAACTCTACTAGACACGACTTGTAGACTCCCTAGGACAGAACTGCTCTGATACCACTTTTGTCACGACCCAAACCTCTGGGCCGCAACGGGCACCCGGTACCTTACTCGAACGAGTACCAACATAACGTATCTTTTCATGTCATACTTATCATAGATAACTGAGTCGGAAGGCTTCCATGAGATAAGTAGAATACAACATGTGGTACCAACTTATACATAAGACATACGGGCCTAATAGGCCAACACAATCCTTTATAAACTCAAAACATAGGCCAGCCAGGCCGTACAATCCTTTATGTACACGACGTATGTCTACAAGCCTCTAAGAGTACATAAATATCATAAAGGTCGGGACAGAGTCCTGCCTTACCAAACAATATGTGTCTAAATCATACTAACCAAACAAGTAACTCTGAAGCAAATGGAGCGCACCAACATCTTCCGCTGAGTTGATAGCCTACTTGGAGGGCTCTCGACCTGTCTATCGGGACCTGCGGGCATGAAACACAGCGTCCCCAGGCAAAAGGGACGTCAGTACGAATAATGTACAAAGTATGTAAGGCACATAAATAAATACACAAGAGACATGGAAAAAATATAGAGTACATGACTCAACCCGTAAGCCTGAATAACTTTGTAAATCATAAATTACTTTTGGCGTAATGCATATGCGTATGAATGTCATGTCGT